>PVIC010000312.1:95461-135687 GCA_004025085.1 Thryonomys swinderianus | reverse complement strand
CCTGAGTTCGATCCCCGGTGACCACATATAATGCTGGGCGTGGAGACACGCCCACCAACAATCAACACCGCATACCACAATGCCGGACGTGGTGGCTCACGCCTGTCATCCCAGCACTCGGGAGGCAGGGACAGGAGGATTGCTGAGTTCGTGGCGGCTTGCCTGGGCACCATAGTGAGCTCAGGGCCAGCCTGAACTACAAAGCGAGACCCTGTCTCAAAAAGAAAAAAAAAAAAACCAAAAAAAAACAACAAAAAAACCCCAAACTTGTGCCTGGTCCCATGGGGACGGGCCTGGGCTCTGGGGGCTGAGTTGTGCCTCCCACCTGCACAGGCTGGGTCCCTCCAGGCCTGCCCCGCCCCTGCCCCTGCAGCTTCTCTCACCAGCATGGTTCACACATGCCTCCCGGCTTCCACTGTTCTCCGGCTGCTCCCTTGCTCTCCCTCCACTGACTAGACCTGGGAGGGGTGGCCTCCTCTGGCCATACCCTTTCCTCGCTCTCTCCTCACCTCTCCTCTGCTGTCTCCAGGTCTCCAGCCCCTTCCTGCAAGCTCACCTGCGGCCTGGACAGCTGGCACTGCTGTCGGTGGACACCCTCCGGCCTCTCTCCCTTGGTTCTTCACAACCTCTCACTCGCCTTTATTTTTTAAAATATCCAGTTGTTTGCTTTGCAGTACTGAAGATTAAACCCAGGGCCTTCACACTCCCTTACTTTCATTTTTCCTTTTGAGAGACAGTATTGCTGAGTCACTAACTTGGCCCAGGCTGGCCTTGAACATTTAGTTCTCCTGCCTCTGGCTCCCCAAGTGCTGGGATGACAGGGGTGTCCCTCCCTCTTTAATTTCCCTCCTCTTGGGCACCTTGTACTATCCTCTCATGGTGCGCGCCTCAGCCTCAGCCTGGGTTTTTCTCCTGGCCCTCTCTCCTGGACAACTTCCTGGCCCAGGGTCTCGTTTCCTGTGACTGCGTCCTCTCAGTCATCCTCTAGGCGGCAGCCAGATGGAGCCTCTCCAGAACACACGCTCAACAGGGCTCCCTCCCCTGCCGGGAAGCCTTTGATACCCATCACACTCCTCATTTTCCTGTCTCTTATTCCTCATAGGGGAGAAGGTTTTTATCGCTGCTCACACTCATCCTCATCACCCCCTCGGCCCTTCCTGCTCTCCCCCAGCTGTGCTTAGTCATTCTACCCCCTCTCCGGCTTCCTGTCCTTCCCATCTCTCTTGTGGCCTCACTAAGAGTTGCCGAGGTGAGGGCTGTAGCTGTGCTGGGGGTTGGGGGTCCCGTGCCAGCAGCACAAAAGCTGAGCTCACTGCCTGAAGGGCGCCCTGTGTCGGAGCAGTGGAGGCAGAGCCACTTCTCTAAGCCCTCCACCAGTGTAGCCTTGGATGCCACTGCTGCCCATGCCAGGGAGGCTGCAGAACCCCCTAAGAGCTCCTGATGGCCACAGGCCATTGGCTTGTCTACCTGCCCCCGCCCACAGCCTCAGGCACACTGGGGCTCCAGCCTTGACCTCTGGCATCTGCCCTGGTCCCATCCACATTCCAGCTGATGGCCACCAATGAAACGGGAAGGTGAGGCCAGGTGGGCTGGGACACAGGGGGCTCTAGGATAAGAGGGTGGTAGGGAGAGGACAGTGGGAGAGGCTGGGGCTGCCAGAGAACCAAGGGGCTGGTGGAGTGTGGGAAGTGAGGCTGCACAGTGGGCGGCGCCGTCGGGCCCTCAGGCAGCCTCCCTGATCCGTGCCTGGAAGTTGCTGGATGAAAGTGCTGTGTGTGGGCTCAAGGTGAGCAGTGGGGACACAGAGTCCCGGAGAGCTTCCTCCAGGCCATGTGCATAATGACAGCCCTGGAAAAGAGCACAGTGGAAATTGTCAGGGCCTCAAGCTGGAAGCACTTTACACCAGACACGGTGGGGACAGAGGAAGGCTACAGCCTGTGGGCCACTGGCTGCGAGCCTTATTATCCCTACCAGTAGGGACGACAACACTCTCCAGGGAGGAATAGGGCTCTGAGCAACCTGAGGGAACAGGATGGGCCCACACTGGAGTGGGAAAGGGCTGGTAAGTGGGAGGTGGGGTGAGGCCAGCTGGCAGCACCCCAGTGAAGGGCCTTGGCCATCAGAAGTAGAGCAAGTACCAGGTAAGAATGGGAGGAGGTAAGGTCTGTGCTGCAGGTAAGCCAGGGGGAATGGACGCAGGGCAGCAGCCAGGGGGCTGGCGTCCTTGCTGAGGGTGGATAAAGGCAGAGTGCAGGCTGAGGATGTGGCTCTAGGGTGGACCATTTACCTACCGTGAGCAAGACTTTGAGTTTGAGCCACAACACTGTCAAAAAAGGGAGGGGGAGACCCTCCAGGTGGGTCTAACTGGGACTGGGTGACAGCGTGTGAGTGAGTAGAAGGGTCATGGGAGGCACAGGGAATGGAGATTGTCACCCTATGCTGGATCAGGAGATCTGGGGGTCACCTGGGAGGGACCCCTGGAGCCAGATGCTGTTGCATCTGGAGCCCAGAAGAAAGGACTAAGTCATCTCTGGGAAGAAGACAGCCAGCAAAAGCCTTTCTTTCCTGGCTGTGGTTGGGGACGTCACACCTGCCTCCCGGCCCAGGGTGTGGGAGGCCGCACGAGCCAGTGCCCGGGAGAGCATGCAGAGCACGCTGCTGGTAGAGAATTAAACGGTCACAGGGTAAACAAACACTTGGACACATGTCCAGGACTTGGTCCAGGACTTTCAGATGGTAATAGGACACCAAGATCTGCTGTCCTTTCACTGTCCCTCAGTGGTCAGGGAGATTCCCCAGGAAAGATGCCTCAGAATGAGCCCCCGTCCCTATATGTCCCTAGGCGGACAGCCAGGGACAGGAGAGCCCAGGGAGCTTATGGCTAAGAAGGGCCAAGGGCTTGCTGGCATCTCCTTCTCTCTAGAACAACTTGCCTGCCCTCTAGTGGACTTCTGAAGACTCTCACAACAATCAGAGGGCCCTTGGGACTCAGTCCAGCACTGCCCAGATCCTGGTGGGGAGACTGGAGGCTGAGCGGAAGGGACACGCGTGAGGGAGTGCTGGGCGAGAGGCAGGGTGTTCCGGCCCTCCTCAGTGAGCCTGGGCGCCTGGGCGCCTTTCTGGGACTGCGTGGATGGCTCCCAGACTGCATACAGCAGGCGCTCAGTACAGCCCTGTCCTCCTGCTCTTCATCACTTAACCTTTACCTAGAAGAGTGTAGATTCCATCGAACTGAGTTCTGAGCAAATCTGGAATTTCATGCATATCGATTCTTTAAATCAAGGTTTACTTGCTAGGGGAGTAGCCTCCTTCCTCCCCTGACTTGTATTACTGGGCAGATACCAGGGTCACTGGAGGGTGGCTTAGGCCCAACTGTGGCCTCAGGAAGGCCCCTACTCTTGCAGGAGAGACTTATATGAGTGGTCAGAGTGATACTGGTTCTGTCGTGCTTGGGGAAGGTTCAAGGAGAGAGTCAAAGGAGCAGAGGCTGATGAGAGAAAGGAGGACTTGGCCAGAAGGATGAGGACCAGGGGTCTGGGAAAGAGCAGCCAGGCTGGTGCGGAGCTGGCAGGAAGCCAGCCCCATGGCATGACAGGGAGATGAGGCAGGAAGGCAACAGGAGAAACCACAGACTGGCGGGCCTGCTAGGTATTTGCAAGCAGGACTCCAAATGAACATGAGATCAGCTGTAGAGGAGCAGCGGAGGAGACAGTGGGCAGGCGACCTCAGGAGTGAGCGTCACAGAAACCTTTGGGCCGAGTCACTCATTCATTTGTTCATTCATTAATTCACACTCCAGAACCTTCGTGTCCTGGGTACTGGACCAAAGGACTGAACAAGGCAAGGTTCCTGTTGTCAAGGTTGGTCAGACATGCCAGTTGGTGGCTTATTCAGAACAAGGTGGTCAAGCATTTCAAGAGATGGTGGCTTTTAGGTAGACTAGTATGACTGTAGTTGTTCACCGGGTGTTGGAAAAGAGGTTATTTGGGCAGAGAAGGCATCAAGAGTAAAGTGGAGGTACCATAAGGGATGTGGGGTGCCATGTAGGAGGGAGGTGGGGCCAGCATTGGGAGGGCTTAAATTGCCACGTTTAAAGGCCTGGGTTTCCCAGGGACCCATTCTCTTCTTTACCCACCTAAAGAACTAGGAACCAAGTGATTTCAGGTCACCTGGCCCTACGAGTACCTTTCAGAAGTCTATGGCCCCATCTGCCACAGTGAGCCCCAATCCCCTCACTGGCAGGAATGTCCCACCTCAAGGGAAAGAAGGAAGTGCCCAGGTTGAAGACCTCGTGGACATCATGGAAGTCATGACTTGGGGCCCCTCTCCAACCTGGGCGTATGCGCAGACTCTGATGTAAATGGACTGGTTCCTTTCTAGAGCTGCAGGCCAGCCCTGGGGCCTCCTTTAGCCTCACCAGGGAGGAGCTGTCTCACCCGAATTCTGCTGAGGACAGAGCTGTGTGCCCATGAGCTCACCTCCTAGGGCCTTTCAGTGGCTGCTGCTACTTCTTTCAGCTTCCATAGGTACTGCTGTGTCAGTGCCTCAGGTCAGGACACAGACAGACAGGGGGGGACAGGGCACCCCACCCCTCCCAGCCTCCGTCTTCATCTGGAAAGTGGTCAGTAACTCCTGTCTATGAGGATGGTGTGGTTGAGACACTGAGCATGAAGCCCCTGGCGCTGGCCGGCCTGCAGCAGGTAAATGGGAAAGAAAAGGCCCGAAACCTCCCAGCTGGGGCGCCACACAGGCTCCCATGTGCCAGCTTGCCTTCCTCATCTCTAGCTGGTAGGGAAAGTTAGGAGGAGACCCCAGGATGGAAGGCCTAGTTCCATGCAATGTGTCAGGTTTGGAGGCCTGAGGTTCTGCCCTGGGGTCTAAGCAGGAGCCCCTGAAAGCCGAGTAGCATTGGCCCATATGTGTGGGCAGATCACAGAGTAGGTGAGGGGCTGGGCTGCTCCCAGGCCACACATCTGGAGACCCCCAAAGCTGGGCCCAAAACCGGAGCCAGCATGTCCCAACAGACCTCACAGAGAGATGCCTGATGTGCCACTGCTCCCAGACTGAGGCGCCCGAGGAAACTCAGACGTGACCAGAGCTGGGTTCATGCAGACATGTGGCCCACAAATACACCGATACAGACATATGAGTGCCTAGATGGACAACACAAATGCATAGACACAGTGACAAGGGCTTGGCCTCATTGTCACCTGTCTGCCAAGAGCCCTTTGAATTCTATATAATGTACACACAGCCATAGAGTTCAGTTCCCGCTGGCCTGTTAGTGTAGCTTTGGCCCCTCTCCTTTGTTCTAACAGCCGCTGTAAGGCGGGCAGGGCAGGGATCTGGTCCCCACTGCGCAGTGAGGGTCTGACGGCCTGGAGACGTCAGCTGCCAGCCACGTCACACAGTCATGGAGGGAAGCTGAAGGCTGTTTTGAATTTAGGATTCTGTCTGTCCATAGCTGGAGAATCTATCTCACGGATTCAAACAGGTATGCACAGCTATGCACCCAGAGGGCCCTCACCAGTCACTCCAGACAAATGCCCACGTCACGGATGAGGAAGAGAGGCCCTGAGGCCCCGAGAGAACAGTCACAGGCAGAAGTGAGCCACACTGAGAGGCCATGGAGTAACCAAGTCTCTGTCCCCACACTGCCCAGGGGCTGTACTAGATGCACAGATACAGTCACACCAAAGCTGTGGGCACAGGCCACAGAGACAAGCATGCTTCCCTGCCCAATCGCCTGCAGGCTGTCAGGGCGGCATGTGGTGTTTCCATGGGCCTCATTTAATTTTCACATGCTATGGGGGCAGGCGAGAGAACTGGGCCCATACTGCATTGAGGAAACCAAGGCATACAAATATTGGGCTCAAAGTTGTGCAGCTAGGAACTAATAGTGGCGTCTCTAGTGCCAAGTCCACATGCCATTTACATTCCTTCCTTACACGTGTCCCACACTTTGTACGCTTTCTGTCTGTCACACACACACAGGCATCCTGGACTCAGGGTATAGCAGTCCCCAGAAAGAACATTTCCCCAGTTACCCTCCACTCAAAATGATCATGTTGTTCCCCTCCTTCTCGAGCCTCTTTTGAACTCTGAAATTACCCATTGGGATTTGGTGACCATTCTTTGATATGAAAACCACTTTAATGAACCAGTTATGGGTTTTGGTTTTATTTTTCTGTGAGAGCTAAGTCTCACTTTTCCAAGAAACGAGGGATTCTCGGTGTCCATCCCTTGCCCTGGGTTCTAGGCCAAGGTCAGGACTTCCAATGTGGTGCTCCTAAGTCACTGATGTGCGGCCTGGTTGGGACATGGGCCGAACGGGGAAGGAGGGAAGCAGCCCGGGAAGGAGGCAGCACATTGTGTTTCCTGTGGGCCAAGCTCTGTGCTAGGGACTTCAAAAGGCCTCCCTGTGGACCTTGGGCCTTGGCTGCTCAAGGAGACGGGAATCCCATGGCAGCAGTAATGACAACAAGCTCTCTGCACCAAAATGATGTGTTTGGAATAAAGTGCTGGGTAAAAAAGAAGGTGAATTTTTCTATTTTTATTGCTCTTAGTAACAGGCAAGTTACTCCCAGGATTCATTCAGAAACGCACCAGTTAGTATCTCTCCTGGGCTCTTATTAATGATCAGCCAATGGCCCCAGAAAGCTCAGCAAGAGTCTTTTATACGAAGTGTGACAGGTGTGTGTGGGGCAGCACAGGAGCCTCAGGCTGGTGCAAGGACCATCCCACCCCGCCTTCCCCTCAGGGCTGGGCCAGGGCTTCTCCTGAGCTCCGGGGCCCACTCAAACCCTGGCGAGCTTTGCTGAAGGCTGCCTTGATTTCTTGGTTTATGAGATCCTGCCATGGGTCTCTGAGGAAAAAGGAGAAATAAAGACTGTAGCTGGGGATTTAGCCCAGTGGTTCTTGGGCCTGCCTTGCAAGCTCAAGGTCCTGAGTTTGATTCTTGGTACAAAAGAATAAAGTAAGTAAGTAACCAAATAAATAAATTAAATAAACCTTGGGCGTTCAGAGTCTGATGTGGAGCTGGTAAGTAGCTCCTTTTGCTTCCCGTGTATTCTGCTCCCACAGAAGCCCTGGCCTGCACACACCTCCTCTTCTCACCTTTGAACTTTAAAGAACCAAGACAGGTGACACATGTCTTCCTGACGGCCACACAAAAGGCTGCACGTGTGGCCTCCAGTCCAGTGACCTCCCAGGAGATGAGGATCTAGCCCCACTTGGCCCTTACTCTGGACATGATCTTAGGAGGCTGGGAGGCTCCGGGGCAAGGGGGTTCTGTGACTGTCTGGCTGTTATGCAGATTATTGTAGGGTCCCCGATTCCCCTCCGAAGTATACTTTCATGTTCTCATTTGCTATCTCTGGTCACCTGGGGCAGGTAGACCCAAGCTGTTACCTTACAGAGAACAAAGCAAACCTCTGAGTGACAGCCAGCATCTCACACCAATCAAGAGGGGGACACTTTTTTTTTGTAGTGTAACTAATCACCATTCTCCTACGTCCCTGATCCCAGAACCTCACATATGCTAGGTAGATTCTCTGCCACTGAATTTCATCTCCAATCTTAGGGGACAATTTTTTCTTTTTTTGAGACAGGGTTTCACTTTGTAGTTCAGGCTGGCCCTGAGCTCACTATGTAGCCCAGGCAAGTCTCAAACTCAGCAATCCTGCTGCCTCTGCCTCCCGAGTGCTGGGATTACAGGCGTGAGCCACCACGGCCAGCATTGTGAGGTGTGGTCCCTTAGGGGACATTTTTGAGCCTTGTCTGCAGGGAAAGAGGGCCAAGGAGGGGCCACATTCTAGAGTGTCTCTCTGACATGAAACAGGCCCTCCTCTGCGCTCTGCCGCTTGGGTTGGGGGCACAGTGAGGCACGGCTGGGAAGGGCTTGTCCTCTTTCCGTGATCTCCACCAGCTTCCCAGACCTCCGCAAAGGGAAAGCTAAGTAACTTCTGCAGATATGGGAAATACTTAAGATGAAGATAAAAGTATCTTTAGAAAATTTGACTTTGAAGAAGACTCAGGCTATACCATTTGATTCAGGTAAAAACTAGGTAGGTACCTTGTCAATAGAGCCCCAAGACAAGCTCCCATCTGGCTGGGCCCTAAGGTCTTCTTGCAGAGATTCTGTCTGTCTGTCATCTCCAGACAAGCATAAGGGTGTGTGGCATTGTCTCTATGCATGTACACACGTTACCTATCAAAAGTGGTGTGTGTGTGTGTGTGTGTTTGCACATCTGGTCACGTGTGCGTGACGTGGAGACCTGTGAGTCATGTACAGGATCTGAGTACAGAATCTCCCTGCCTGGGGGAGATGTTGGGGGGCTCTCAAGTCAGGTAGTGTCTTCTGCAATCCATCTCCACTCTCCCTCCTCCCTGAGCTGAGAAGATGAAACCACTTTTGCCACTATGTAAAATTTCTGTTTGAGAGGAAAAGTCACGAGCTGAGAGAGCTCGGGATGCAAAGCGGTTGCCAGACCTTCAGGTTCCCAGTCCCAGGATGATGTGGGCAGTGGAAAAGCTTGACTTTGCCAGCTTCGAGGACAGGCTGGACTGAGAACGGGGCAGGATGGTGCTGTTGGAGCTCCCCCTCCCTGGGAACCAGGCCCCGGAGGGTTGGTGGGCAGGTGTCTTGGCTGCCCAAGATCTCAAGTCACTTACAGAACAGGGAGAGTTCCCTGAATGCGACAGTGAGAACTATCAGGCAGTGCTGCACAGGTGCTTTGGAGACCGGGCAGGACAGGGTGGGCTGCAGTGTGGCGACAGGGCTCTGCGCAGTGTGAGCAGAGCCATCCTGACAGAGATAGTATTTGAGCCGAAACCTGCACGACAGGAAGGGACGGGGCGTCCCCAGCTGGAATCCACCGGGAGGAAGGGAGCCCAGCGGAGCGCACAGCAGGGAATTTTCAGAGTGATCCTGCAGTGTTCCTAAAAGATCACTTTGACTTGTGGCCGGAGCTGGACTGAGGACACCCAGGGCATCAGGGGAGAGCACCTGGGAGCCCTGAGGAGGGACAGGTGAGATGAGAGGTGGCCTGGGCCTAGGCAAAATGTGGGGCTGAGTGTGACAGACACAGGGCTGCAGGGTGTGTGGAGGGGTCCGGAGAGGCCCCGATTCGCAGGCAGAGGAGGTGGGCTGTGTGTTGAGAGACAGAGGGGCCTGGGACTGCATGCATCTTCCGACAGAGGACGGCGAGGCCATTGGTGAGATGGGACCCTGGAGGGGAGCCAGCCTTCGAGGACAGGGGAAATCGCTCTGGGAGCGCTGCAAGGAAAGCCTGAGGGGCAGCTGGTGCTCCGAGGGACAGCTGGGCCCAGGCACACGTGGGGATGTTGTCTGCACGGCAAGGGAAGAACCCGAGTGGAGAGGACCTGGTGGCTGTGGAACCTCAGCATTTAGGGGGGGAAGCAAGGGGAGGAGCTGGAGAGATGGGGGGAGAGGGAGGCCGGGCCAGAGGGCACTTCTAGGAAGAGGGAGAGCCATGGGGAAGTGCCGCAGGGCCACCGTGACACGGAGGGAGGTCACAGACACCTTCAAACAGCCTTCTGGGCAGGCAGGGTGCACGTCAGCTGACTGGGGCAGGAGCAGTGGGTGGAGGAAGTGAGGTCTGAGAAGCTGGTTCTGCACAGAAGTAGGAGCTGTGGGCCAGTCTGGTTCCACCGGAACCGGAGGAAAAGGGTGGGAGGGGCCGCGGCCTTTCCTCTGGGGCCCAGATGCCTGAGTCTGCTTTGGCACATGGAAGAGGACTATAAAGGGATGGTCACAAGGGCCCTCAGGGGCCAGGCCTAGAGAGGAGAGGTTCCTGCCTATGGTGACAGTCAGCCAGCCAGAGCTGGGTTTCTCCTGGCTGGAGACCTGGGTCCTGCCCTCACAGTGCACTACTGACCTGGCAGCAGTGCACACAGGCTGTCTGGGGAGGGGGGCACTGGCTGCCTCGTCACAGACCTCAGCTAATTCTGTGCCGGGGAAGTTGGTGTAGAAAGGGGCATCTGTGTTCTTTACCCTGGCCAGTGGCTGTGGCCTCGTTCCTAAGCTCGCTGGGAGCCCCTGGGCCTGCTGTGTGTATGATGGGGGTGGGGAGGGCCTTGGAGATGAACTGGGCACCAGCTGCCCTCTGACGTTGCTCTGCTCTAGGCTCCTTGGGCCTCAAGGCTTTTCTGACAGAAAACACAGAAAGGAGACAGATGCCGTGGTCATGGAAGCCTTCCTCCCAGGAGGCCCCGTGCAATCAAGTCCTGTCCATTCAGAGACTCAGCCTGGGCTCCTAGGCTTACTGGCCTCTTCCTAGGAAGCCCATGTACGTCCCACACACCTTTAAGACACTGGAGGGATGTCTTTGGAACGGGAACAGCCTGGGACAGCTGAGAGGGGCCAGTCAGAAAGAGAACCCCCAGGCTAGGAGATAAGCCTGTATATGGCCCAATCTCTGATATGGCTGTTTGGGGGCCTGGAAGGGCATTCTGTCTCCCTGCTCACACTCCTACTAGTGGGAAGACCAGTGGTTCCAGTGACCTTGGGCCTTTGGCCATGGACAATACCTATATCCTTATCCCTGTGGTCCTAGAGGACCAGGGACAGAGGGAAGTGCCAACCTGCCAGGCAGGTACAAGCTCTTAGGGCATCTGCTTCATGACTACCTTAAAAGGTGAGGGGTCCTTGTGATCTAAAAATCTTGTGTTGGCAGAAACAGTCTGAAAATTGACAAATACACGTTAATGCTCATTAACTCTCACTTGTGGTCAACCCAGAGTGGAAGGACTCTAAGGGCTTAGCAACGAGAAAGGCTGAGCACATGGTCGTGGCTCCAGAGTGCCCTGACCAGCTACTGCCACTGGCCCAAAGCACTCTGAGCAGTATAAGTGGGAGCCTGGGACGGAGTGAGGTCCCTACTGGACTGACCCACCCTGTCAACCTGGCTCAGTCCCAGGAGAGATGGTGGATACTGATTATTTGAAGGAATTCTGTATTTTCCTAGTTTTCTCATAGTAGGCAGGAAAACTTTTATACTCAGAAAAATAACAAATACCCAAGATAGAAGAGTCCAGCCTTTGGGAAGTGCCTCTTACTCACCCGGGCTTGATGTACAGGGGTGCAGGCAGGGGCCTGGGGAAGCCTGCTTTCCCCACCAGCCAGTAGGTCTCCTCCACGCCCTTCCCCTGGAGGAGGAAGGAAGGGCGTCAGGGCTCCCTGCCCTGCCCAAGCCTTTGAGGGGTGAGGAACGAGGACTGAATGTGGGCCCAGCAGCTGTGCAGAGAACCTGGGGGAGACGGTCTGCAACCAAATCAAGCCTCTGCCCCTCAGCAGCTGTGTGACTTGGGCAAACTTATTCCACCTCTCTGTCCTCTTTACCTCCCTTTCCTCTTTACCTCACAAAGTGGTCATGAAGATTAAAGAAGTTAATATTTTCTAGTTAGAGAAATACAGCAAAAAGAAATAGTGAACCCTAGCTAGCAGGTCCAGGATGCTGAGACTGGAGGAGGCCAGCGTCTGATGCTGTCCAGCCCGCAATGTTGAAGGGGCTGGCAGCCTCCTGGGGAGAGCAGCTGCCTGGAGGCGAAGAGAGGGAGCATGAGGGGCAGTGCGGTCGGGGCCTAGCTCTAGCACTCTAGACCCCAGGCTGGCTGAGCTTTGTGGGACGGGCATGCCTCCGGCGGCCCCAGGCCAGCATCAGGGCCCTGAGGCCAGTGTGCAGCCCTCCCCAGCCCTCTGGATTCCTTCTGCCAGTCTGGTCCTCTGCTTTCCACCCAGCAAGACAAGTGTGACCCCAACTTTTCCAATTCCTGTCCCAAGCCCCAGGCATCTAGAACACAGGGTGTCACACATGCTGGCCCTCGCCAGCTGCTGCCCCTCTCTGGGCTATACACTCCTGCTCTGACGTCGAACAGGATAAGAGAGTCCCACAGAGCACTCCATTTCCAGGGCCAGTCACTGCCTTGGGCCTATAAACTAGCCCGCTCCTATCTCCTCACCAGACATGACTCTCTTTGAAGAATTTGGGGAAATAAAAAGAGGTGGGTGGAAGAAAAGTCATTCTCAGCCTTGAAGCTGCTCGTGGAGAAAGTGCATCTGGTATAATGCTAAACAGTAAAGTGCAGGGCCAGTGGGCACACAGAGAAGGCTTGTCAGTCACTCCTGGGGGAAGCAGGACGGTGATTCCTGGGCTAGGGCAGGTGTTAGTGAGAGGTGTTGTCTGCTTTGGGGTTCTAAAAATGAACAGGAGCGCACTCGAGCTGTGGAGAATGCTTGGGCTTTGGAGCCATCATCTGGGTTATGAGCTGTGTAACTGACGTGTCACTTTTCTTCTCTAATTGAACTTTTTCAATTATAAAATGGGGACAAGCTTGCTACGTCATTATTGCTCTGAGCAGTGAGTTTCTTGGTGTGTGTTTTGCCTCGGCGTGTCACCCAGGTAGACCAGCAGTACAAAGTGACATCTCTGGTCTGGGCCTTCCTCTCTCAAGCATCTCAGTGGCTCTCAGGAAGAAATGTTTCCTTAGGATTTGGGGAGCAGAGAACACATGTAAAGGTGATCATTTATGACCCTAAATCTAGATGGTGACACTAATGAGATGGGAATCTCTCTCGCTGTCTGTAAAAACTGGGCCCAGGAGACCAGGACATTCTCTCACCTTTAGCTCTGTCTGACCTCTGACATCAATTTTGTAGCCTTCATCGAGGCTGAGCAGGGCTTGGACGGTGCTTTGGCTGATGTGGATTCTATAGGCTGGGAAGAAAGTAGTGATCGAGTCATAAGTGGTGGCAGTGAACCTAACATTTGGTAAAATCATTAAGAGCTCGGACGGCCCCGGTTCCATCAGCCATACATGCAATTATGATTTACACAAAGCCCTCTGGCCCTGTTGTCTCTCTAGATAGTTGGTGACTAAGAGACCCTAAGGAAAAGCAAATTACATAGATTGTTAAGAGGAACTCAGGATGAAATCAGAACCCCCGGGGAACAAAATATTTATTTGTAGGGAAGTCTATAAAGGCCGAGCCAGAGAAGGGAAAAGTTGTTTTCTTTTTGAGCAGTGTGCCCCTGTTGTGGATTGCACAGCTTATCCAATGGGAAGCAGAGGCCTTAGGACTTTAACTTTTGCAGTGGCTCTAACCAAGTCAACAAATAGCTCCTGCTGCCAGCAAAGGCCTAAAATGTTGGGGTTGCCTATGTGGTGGTGTTGGAGCTGCCCTAGCATAAGAGGAACTGGCATGCAGTCAAGAACAAAATCCAAACTGGAAATAGTCTCCTTGTGCTAAGGCCTACAGGAGGAGCACTCTGCTCACGGATACCATGTGAGCTGGTTGCAGAGCCAGGGCTAGGCTCTTTTGAGTTATTGTTTTCTCTACTAATGCCTTCATGAAATCATCACAAAAGCCCTGTAGAAAGTTAGACGAGCCAGTGACATGCTTCGTCTCCTTCCAGTTGCTTTGTTAGCAACTAGAGAATGTTGTCACCAGGTGGTGGCATGGTGACTAAGCCCTGCTTCAAACAACCGGGCTGTGCAGCCTATAGAGAAAGAGAGCCCCCCCCCCCCCAGCCAGGATGGAGTATGAGATACTCACGCAGTCCTGTGGACTCCATCCGGGATGCAGTGTTGACAGTGTCCCCAAAGAGGCAGTACCGAGGCATGGTGACACCCACGACCCCTGCCACACAGGGCCCTGAAACCCACATGTGCCCCATGAGCTCCAGCAAGCTCAGACCAGACTGCCCCAGTTCTGGTGGCAGCTCCCCCTACCCCCCGGCCATTCCCCTGGGTTCCAGCTGGTAGAAAGGACAGTGCTCTCTGCAGTCTCCACAGCACCCACCAGGAAGGAAGGTGGCACGTGCTAGGCCTGGGACAGGGGTGAGGGACCCAGAGAAATCAGAGCCAGTCCTTGCTCTTGGCAGTTGTCAGCCCCGGGGGAACTCTTTGAACTGGTGCTGGCATGAGGGGACCAAAAACTTGCTGTCACGGGGCCGGGCATGGTGGCTCACGCCTGTAATTCCAGCACTCGGGAGGCAGAGGCAGGAGGATTGCTGAGTTCGAGGCTTGCCTGGGCTACATAGTGAGCTCAGGGCCAGCCTGAACTACAAAGCGAGACCCTGTCTCAAAAACAAAAACAAACAAACAAAAAAAATCTTGCTGTCACAAGAAAAGACCTCCAACTAGCCCAGGGTACCTCCTGGAGGATGCTGGACACGAGAGGCATCTTGGAGGACAGTAGGAAAAGCGGGTAGAGAGCAGTGGATACAAAGGCACAGAGGCAGAGCCCACAGTCGGTGGGAAACTGCGAGGAGCTGAGTGTGGGTGGATGGCCATGGGGTGGGGCCGGGAGATGAGAGGTTCTCAGAGGCCTTGGGGTACGCGAGAGCATGCAGGGAGAGCGAGAACTGGGGTATGACAGACACTCTAGATCTTGTCCAGATCCTTCTCTCCACATCTGTTTGTTTGCATGACCACAAGATTTCTGTTCTACCTCGTCTGTTAGACGACAGCACCCTACAAGGAATTCGAGACCTTTGGCCAAGGGATGTGGAGACCAGAACATTTGAACAATAGAAGAGATTTCTGAACCTGAGATAACAGAAGACAACACAGCAACCAAGACTTTCTGGCACAGTTTGCGAATCTCAGGAATCCAGCAGCAGCCCTGGGCCATCCCAGCCGACACCCGGGGAGGCTTGGGAGCAGGACTAGCTACTGCCCAAAGCTGACCCTGTACCTGAGTGGAGCCCAACCCTGATGTGAACGGGTACATCGGGTGCGTGCCGCATCCGGAAGTCACCCACAGAGCTGAGGATGTCCAGGGCCATGTTGGCGATCTCAGCCGCGTGCCGCGGCCCGTTGCGCTGGGGCAGCCCCGAAGCCACCATGTAGGCGTCCCCGATAGTCTCCACCTGGAAACCCAAGCCCCTGCTTCAGTGTGAGAACACATCCTTCCCGGCCTGTCCCACGTCTGCACGCACAAAGCCTCCTCTCAGGGGCTCCCAGGCTCACCCTGCGGATCTCTGGCCCCAGTGCCATCTCTGCTGAGGCTCTAGGGACTTCAGCAATGCTTGGGTCTACGCGTTTTAGACAATGGCTGCCTATACAGGTGACCTTGACTGTTTTGTCTGGTGTGGGCTGTGAGCTCTTCAGCAGCACAGCTGGGGCCTCCTGCACAAGGCTGTGATGGCTGACATCTTATACAGAGGCTTCATCTTTATCCAGAGGGTACAAGTGGGCACCTTCTATGCCCTAAACCTGCGATGTGCTGGGAAGGTGTGGGTTCTGCGCCTTCCCAACCCCAGCTTGGCGCTTGGCCCTGGGGACCGCTTGGCCTGTGCGGGCTCAGCCTCTCTGCCTGGAGAGAGGAGGGTGGGAGAGAACCCGTGGCACTGAGGCATCTTCTACATCTCGTCATGGTTTTGGAGAAGTCACGGCCTCAGAGATCCTGCCCGGAGAGGAGCGTTAGTGGTCACCCGCCTGGTGCCCCCAGGCGCTTTCCGGGATGGGCCTTTCCTCAGGGAGCCCTGGGGAACTGAAGTCAGGGTGCTGCCCTTGCCAGCCCTTCCTGTATCTCTCCCTGCCACCGGGGACCTCCGCCTCTCAGGACGCTCAGTGCCCCTCGCCCAACAAGACACCTACCTGGTCCTGACTTCTCCAGCTCACTCCCCCAACCCCAGGCATCCGAGGCACAGGGTGCCATGCCCTGGTTCTCACAGAGAGCTGTCTGCTGCCTTGTGTCACTCAAAGGTAGGCCTGGCAGGGGGCAGGGAGGTGAGAGCAAAGGCTTCCTTACCAACAAATACAGGTGTGAACTTTAACGCTGCCACTGACCTGCCGTGTGACCTCGGATGAGCCACTTACCTTCGCTGGGCCTTGTCCGTGGAGAAGGGAGGACAACCCACCTTGCTGACAGGCATGAGACGGGTTAAGTGAGGAGCCCTCTGCGGGCCTCTCCCCTTCTGGAGGGGCTGCAACACTCAGGCTGAAGTTGCTGAGTGGATGAAGGAACGTGCTTTCCTGTTTCCTAGTCTCAGTTCTAACCCAGAGGCTCTGGGGCTAGGAGAAGCGCAGGCCCAGGGTCGCTTGGCCACACAGCTGGAGCAGATGCAAGTGCCCCATCTCCCGGCAGGTCCCAGGGACTCGGCTCTGCACTGAGTGTGTCCATAAAAGGGCGCTCAGCAGAACTGGTGCTTGAGAGAGCCCAGACCCCTGCAGCACCAGGAAATGACACCCCGCCGCCTCCCAAGCCAGCTGGACCCAATGGCGTAACCAGATCCTGCTGGGGGTGGAGGGGAAAGTGAGGTGGCTGGCAGGAGTGATGAGAGATGCGTTGCACATCACAGGGAACAGGCCTCCTGCTCCCCACATCTGGAGGGGGTGCCGGGCTTGTTTTATTTCATTTCCCTCTGCCAGAAAGACATAGGCCTCTTGGCCTGAGTTCAGAGCAGAGCAGAACTGTGATTCAGAGCTGGGCGGGACACACGTGTGAGGAAAGATCAGCAGAGAGGGAAGAGACAAGGCCGCTGACTCAGGGCAGATCAAAGCTGTGGCTTTGGCGGGATGAAATGAGGGCTCATGGGGCCAGACAGCCATGGAGGCAGGAATGACACGTGGCACGTGAGACAAGCTTGGAACTGTGGGTCAGGGCAGGCGTGGGGCCCCTCTTGGGAACAGGAGCGAGGCAGCACCCTTGAATGTCAGTGTCTTAGTTCCTGAGGGCCAGTTTTGGGTGCTGTCTGCAGCAGACAGAGCACCTTGGGTTCCTGGCCCTTGTGTCTATCGAGGGCTGTGGCATGACCCAAGACCTCCTTCCCCACCTTTTCCACCAGGTCTGAAGCAAACCCCAGGCCCAGCACCTGGATTTGAAAAAGGGGTAGGATTGAGGTGGGGAGGTAGATCCTTGTGGGTTGGAAGAGGCGGAGAGGAGAAACTGGGAGAAATCTACTCTCACAGCCTCAGTTTACAAGCATTTCCGGGGGAGAGAACAGACAGGATTCTCCTATCATCTGTGAACGTGGCAGGACTGAGGGTCTTACTCCCATCAAGGGAAATAAACTGAGTCAAGGAAACTGAGGTCCTTACTCCCTCTGCAGAGAGGAAGCCACACAGAAGCTGGTGGCCAGGCTGAGATGTGCACCAGGATCGAGAGTGCACAAGGCCTGGACTATGGAGGGCCTTGATGGCTCTGCCCAGGCCTCTGCTCCCTCTCCAATGTCTCTCATGCCCAGACCTCTCCTGGCCTATTTCACGCCCAGCTGCCGAGGCCCACTCAGTACACTCACCTGAACCTCTCATTGCTCAAGTCATACCCAGAAAATGCTGCGAAGGCAGCACTTCTTCCCCGAGGTCTTCTTTGATCCTTCTCTATATATACCCCCTCAGCCGGCGCGGGGTCCTCTTTGCCTCCTTGGATTCCCCCAGTCATCTCTTACCTGTGGGACTGGCACCAGGGACAGGAACCAGACTTGACTCTTCTATCTGCTCATGCCCAGCCAGAGTCAAGAGCCGAAGGTCCTCCCAGTAATGTTGAAGGGACAGTGAACGAGTGAACAACACGACCAAACAGATGGAAAATAGCCCACATTCTCCATGCTGTCGGACGATGAGTCACATCGCTTCTCCCATCAAGAGGTGAAATTTATTTCTCCACCTCTGGGCAGGTGTTTTCCTTTGACCACTAGAATATGTTGAAAGAAGTAGTAATATTGCTGATGCTAAATTAGGGCTCAAGAGGCATGGGTTTCTCGGTCCTCTGTCTCCAAACCCGGCCACATTGGGTTCCCCGAGCCAAGGCTTCTAGCCAAAATATCTGCCCACCTTGCTCACAGCTGACCATAGATGTTTGAATGAGTCCAGAAGAACCGTTCAGCTGAGTCTTAGGCTTGTGAACAATAGTAAATACACATCACTTTATACTATTCGATATTTGGCTCTATTTGTTACATAGAAATAGATGACTGATACAAACACGTAAGTGGGTGAAGAAAGTAAATGTTCCATGTAGACATAGCAGTAAAGAGAAGAATAGAATGCTAGCTTCCTGCTACTCTCACCTTGTATACATCATAGCTTCCCAGAATAGTGTCGTATAGCGTATAGAGGTCATTGAGCAAGGTCACCACCTCCATGGGTTCACTCAGGGCTGAGATAGTGGTGAAGCCCACAATGTCACTGAAGTATATGGTAACCTGGTCAAAGTATTCTGGCTCCACAGTTGCCCCCATCTTCAGAGCTTCGGCCACAGACCTAAAAGGATGGGAGGGCCAGAGTCACAATGCAGGAAGACCCTTTCTTCAGTTCAGAAGTCAGACAGGGATATTTTGGAGAAGTCATGGGTTGAATGCCAGGGAATTTGTTACAGTTCCACTGATGTGCTGTCTGCCCTACAAAGACTTGTCCCTTCCTGGACCTGACTTTCTCTGAAGTGACATGGGGGTACTATGTCCCTCTCCTCCCAAGGCTGTGGGAGAGTAGAAGTTCAACACAGTGCCTGGCACTTGGTGAAGGTCTATAAAAATATGTTGAATGAATAAACAGGAAGGAATGATTGAATAAATTTGTGGCACCCAAATTTTCCAAGCACCTATGTTCCAAGACCCCTTAGAGCTGACACTGGAGACCCAGGGGCCACTCACGGGGGGAGCATCTGAGAGAGCAGCTTTTCTGTCTTCTGCTTCTCCAGCTCCAGCTCCTCTGTCCTCTCCCAGACCAGGTCCTCTAGATTCTGGGAATACTTCTCCAGCATTCTCAGCATGGAGTCAGCAACACTGGTCTTCTTGCCTTGGTTGATGCTTTTGAACTGAAGACAGAAGGGAAATTTCATTCATCTATGAAAGTCCATGTGCCTGGCCCTCAGCTTGCGAGTGTGGTGACAGGAAGGAGCCCAGTGTAGCCCCAGCCTGGAGGAACTGGGTTGTTGGGGAGGCAGATTTCTAAGTACATGAGTGAGTGGTGGAGTGGCTATGACAAGACAAAGAGGCAGCTATGCGCAGGAAGGCATGAAAAGGACTTTGTGGAGGGTCTTGGACACAGCCTGGCATTAACAAGTGTTTCACTCTGTTGCTGACTTCCTCACACAGCATGTGAAGTGAGCAGTCCTGGTTCTTACAGGTAGATAGATAGAGAGACAGACAGACAGATAGATAGACAGACAGATAAAAAGACAAAGATAAATTGGTGAGAGAGTAGGTGGATGTATGGATGGGTAGATATGTAGACATATAAAGGGGTAGATAAAAAATATATGTAGAATATATATATATATATATATATATATGCACACACACACACATACTCACACACACACACACACACACACATACAGTCCTACATTTCTACCTCTCTCTATTCCTTCCCTTATTGCAAAGCAAATTTTAGAGTCCAAAGGAAAAAAAAAGGCATTACTACAAAATAGAATACTAAGTATTTAAGGACATCAGAACCAAAGTTTTTTGTTGTTGCTAAGAAAAGTTTAATCTGGTAGTGAGGTCTATATGCAAAATGCATGGTAAAATTTGATCACTATTTTGATGAGTCTCCTAGCAACAAAGCCAAGAGGGAAATATGGGTCACACAACCCACAGAGGCCATTAAACTATGTGCTCAAAAGAAACACAAATGCTGCTCCTACCAAGCAAAGGGAAGCACTTCTTAGGTCTTCATCTGAGGACACCTTCAGTGAACTGCACCTTTAGGGGTAGCCTGTCAGGAAGTGTGGCACAGTTTCCTAGGGACATTTTCTAGAATCTTCCCCAGATGGCCAGCACTTTCCCAAAGGGCAGTCAGTAAAAGAAGCAGTCAGTAAGGGTCAAAGTGAAGGTGTGCATTTTTGTCTAATCCAGAATCTTGAAGAGTGTACCACAGTGTGTATCACCATTGTGTGCATGTATGTAGCAGTGCATTTGTGTGTGCATGCATGCGTGTGCATGTGTACATCCAACCTCCATTAACACCACTTCTTTCAGCCAACTGCCTGCAAGATGGGGAGCTGCAGTGGCCCCCTGTGGTCACCATTTGCACTGCCCATTAAAAGCATAAGCTTCAGAGGCCTGTCAGTGTGGGCAGAACAGCAAGGACATGAAGCTGACCTCAAGTCCAGAGAGGGCCACCGCTTAATAAAGGAAGTAACAAAAGACCTGAGAAGTGAAAACTTGTCAAGGGACACAATTTCAAACTGAGCTCTTATATACTAATTTTATCATCAATCACTCCACTAAAGCACTTCATTGTCTGGAATGCTTCTTTCTGGTTCTCCTGGGCTTCCCAGGAATGCAATCAGAGGACCTGAAAATAACTATTATTTTCTCTTTCCTTCAATATATATATATTGATTGATTGCATTGCATTGCATTGCAATGCATTACATTGGCTTGTATTTCCAGGGCAGTGGGACAGAGATATAAACCAAGTATTGACTTCAGAGTCAGAGTGCCTTTGAACCTCTCTCACTTTCTTCTCACAGAACTATTTCTCTTCTTTTTTCAGGACTGGCCACACTTTGCCAAGGCTAGCTGCCTTCCCAGACAGGATGTAAACAGGCTGAAATTGAATGGAATCATTAGGTCACCAGAGGTGACACAGTAGGTATATGGTACAGGGTGAGCCCAGCCACTCCCACCCGCACCCTCCCCATGGGAGGATACAGTCCCTCTTCCCATGCTGCACACTGTAAGTAGCACCTCAGCCTTCTTTGCCATGAGCCTTGGGAAGGAGTCTTTCCCACAGTCACTCATCCCTTTGGGCCAGTGCCTTCTCCCTTGCCTTGAGAGTCACAGCAATCTTTGACCCCTAAGTGGTGTTTTAGGAACTGTGGGTTCACTTTAGCTTAGCCATCCCCTCTCCATGACCACTTTGAGCTCATTTACTCTGAGGCCCAGACTCCTATCTGTGAAATGGGGTGCCCCTACTCCTTTGACGCCTATACGTGGTGTGGGGAGGGCTGTGAGCAGCTTTCTGGGGACTTATGGGTGCTCATTCCCTCAAGCTTCCTTTGCTCCTGCTCTGAGGACACCCCTCTTGCTTGTGAATCAACTTGTCACTGTGGTTGGGTAGTGGAGGCCAGAAAGGGGTCAGAGATGTCACCCAGGCTTGATGGGTTAGCCTTAGGGAACTGGTGGCTGGCTCAGTCAGGCCCATACACTCCATGGTGCCTAAGGACTTGTCCAGACTCACCTTCCCCTCTCCTGTAGTTCCAAAGTCTACCAGGGGACCCAGAGCCTGCCCTCACCTTCCCCTCCCTGACTCAGGAAGCAGTGCTGTCCCCTGGGTCAAGAAGGGTCTCTCTGCTCAGCACCAGGAGGCCCCATCCAGAGTGAGGCTCCCTGTGTAGCTCTAAGACAGACAGAAGGCCTTGGTGATACCTCAGGCGAGTCGTTCACTGACCCATGCACCACAACTGTTTTGTAAAACCACAATAATGCCATGTTTCTCAGGGGCTGTAGTGAGGCCAGAAGGCAGAAGGAGGCGCAGCCAGGCAGGCACACAAGAGGGTCTGAACACCTCCCTGGGCTAGAGTTCCAAGGAAGATCTCCTCAGAGGGTGTACTGAGAGCTGAGGATGCTGGCCCTGGACCTCTGGATGCATGGCATTTCCAGGCCCCAGGCCCACAATAGGTTCTTGTCAGGCTAAGCCAGGACCAAGGACTGGTACCCGCCTCTTTCTGGAGCCCTGACCTGTGTATAGATCTGGTCCAGGCTTGGTCTGTCATCAGGAGCCTCTTCCCAGCACTGCTTCATAAGCTGGATACACGCATGTGGCCCATGGTCAAGGGACACCAGTGGCCGGCACAGGGGAGGGGGAGACATCACCTTCCTGATGATTTCTGCAACAAACATCATGCGGGCTGTGGGCCTGAGGTCCTAGATAGCTCATGGGAGGGGCCCAGAGGAAGGGGAAGGTAGAATTTAGGGCAGGGGACCAAGTCACTGGAATGCTTCCCACCCTCTTTTCTAGTCTTAGGGGGTGGTTGGCTCGTGGACAAAGCCTTGGTGGTTTCCTGGGTTTGTTCAGGGTGTGGCCAGGGAAAGTGTCTCCGACTATGAACTGGAGTTGTCTCTGGATCTGCCACTACTTCCTTATGAGAGGGCAGAGAAGACCATGACTTTCTCAGCCTCAGTCTCCCCATTTGTGAAATGAGCTCAAAAGGTGGCCCTCTTAAGAGTGGGGGCCGAAGGAGGAGGTGACCAACGGGAGGTGCTAGTACCTAGCAAGTTCTCTCCCACGGCCGCTGCTCAGTTTCTTGTGGCTCAGCATGGGACTTCTAATCATTCACATGTATTCTGTACATGTCATATCAGCTTTCTGAGCTTCAGTTTCCTCATCTATAATCTTACTCCCCACCCCCCACCTGTTATGAGACACAGCAGCTTAACTTCTGAGGAGGGCTGGGATCCAGAGGTGGGAGCCCTTGGAGCCAGGGGGAGAAAACTTTCTGGATGTCATTCCCTTCTCAGGGCTTTGTTGGCCTCCTTGTTGGGGGTAGCACAAGAGTAACTGTCCCATTTTACAGAGAGAGCTTGAGGCTCCTGGTAAGGGAGGGTACCCACATAGGGCCAGTTAAAAGCAAACACTAGAAGGACACCTGACTTCCCCCAGCCGGTCCAGAGGAGCCCAGCCTGGAGGCATCAGACCCGGAGGGCCTTGGAGCCCAGCAACATGTGCAGATGGACTGGCTGCTCCACAAAGGGTGCAGATGGTGTTGTGATCAATACAATACAAATCCACGACAGAGTGTTGTCTCTTTCAGGACAAATTTTGTCATTATTTGTGCAGCCAGCAGATGTTAGAAGTCTAATAGTTGAATAGTATATGAGGCTCCAGACTATTTTCTTGGTAAGGTACTGGGTTTTAGGGAGCTCTGACAGAACACAGAAAGGATGGGGTATTTTTAAAGTTAGGTCCTGGCCCTGGGGCTGGAGGAGAGAGAATGTCTACATGCCTGGTGACAATGGGAAACAGGTGAGGGACTATCCTATCAGTACATATGACAAAAATATAGGGACAGAGGGGGCCCTCAGGAACCCACCAGGAAGGTAACTGAGCAGCGTGGCCATGTCAGCCACAGGCCTGATGCTGGCACTTTTTATTGGATCTCCATTTTAAAGGTGAAAAGCCAAGGCTTGGAGACAGTGGTGGTTAATGTAAATGACGTGGGACTGAGGTCTCTATGGCCTCAATCTGTGCTGGTCTTGGAGGGGAGGACGTTAGGGTGTGAGTGCCTACCAATGTGGCAGTGGCATTGGGAGAGGAAGGAAAGGCCCAGCATTGGCACCAAAAATTAACACCTTTAGCTGCTGGAGCTGGACAGTTGCCACTTCGGCAGAGTAGCCAAAAGCTCACCTGACTTAAGTCAAAGAACTCAATCCCTGTGGTCAGACTCGAGATGAGTATGCAGTGATTTTCAGGCCTGCATTTCCTGATGGTCACAGAGCTTGCCAACTATTTGGAGACTGCAGGCAGGGACAGGCCAGTGAAGGGGAGTGGACACCATACCTTCCGCTGAGAACCCCGAGGAGGAGTAGGGCGGGCTTTGGGTCAGTACTTCCTGAAGAATGATGCCCATGCTGAAGATGTCCCCTTTGAGGGTGCCCTGCCGGGGCTCCTGGGTGGACCGCAGCAGCTCAGGAGCTGTCCACAGCAGTTCTGCAATCACAGGGCAAGACCACATGTCACCCACTGCAGCAGGTTGGGCCAGGCAAGCCAACACCTCACAGCTGTGCCGTGCCACTCCCTGTTCTCTGGGAGGACAGAGGCACTTCTCCTCTCTGCGGTTGCAGATAAAGAGCCTGAGGCTCCTCTACAGTAGAAATCAGCGGCTCACGGTCATGTCATGGGAAGTGACTGGCAACAAATCTCCCCTCCTCTGCTTCTCAAGGCCCTGGCTTGGGCGGAGGTTTCCCAACCCACTTGCAGGCCCCTGCCCGCTCTGGAGCTGACCTTCTGGCGCTGGCTGGGGTCGGGGTGACTCCTGGGCATCCAGGAGTTCAGCATAGCCATAGTCAGTGACCTTGAGCACGAAGCGGCCGTCCACCACACAGTTCCGGGACTTGAGGCGGCCATGGGGAAAGTGTCGATAGTGCAGATACTGCATCCCCTAGGGAGGACATAATGGGGACTCACGGGTCTATGACACATGAGAAGGACCTCAGAACTCACCTGAGCTCCAGAAGGCCTTCCTGTCTTATCTCCCCTTCCACCACATTGTCCTAATTTCTCAGTTAGAGAAGGCCAGAGGAGCCCAGGTGTGAGGCACTGGAGCATGTTTTATCTCTCTTCCTTCCCAATGGCCCCACAGTGTCAGAGGAGTTTCCTCACCTGGATTAGATCCAGAAGTAGGGATGCTTTGAAGGTCCAGTCCAGCCGCAGGGCCTCATTCCGCAGCAGGTCCTCCAGGCTGCCCCTGGTGCAGTACTCTTGCACCAGAGCATTGATGCCGGGGGCCATGAAAAAGCCCAGGAAAGTGGTGACATTCTCATGCCGGATCTCTCTCATCTGCTGGAACAATGGGTACCTTAAAGGGTACCTTCCGTGGGCGCTTGGAAGGCTGCACCAGGTGCAGTCTACGTGGAGGCCTCTGGACTTAGCAGCCAGCACAAGGATGAGCACAGAGAAGCATTAGAAATGATGGTTGGTTCTGATTAGTGAATGATGGATGGATAGATGGAGGTAGAGGATTCATGGTGGATGGCTAGATAGACAACTGAATGAACAAGTAAGTAGAAACACGCTGAATAAATGGATGACCTATAGTCATCCCGTAGAGATCTAGGCTTTCTTCTCAAAACACCAATGACTTAGGAACTGTACCAATTCTCCCCCTCACAGCTAAGAGATTGAGATGGGAGGAAGAAGAGCAGAAGGTAGTGGGTATTAGCAAGTAGCACTGTCACTGACAGCTGCCCAGCAAATTAGACAGCTCGCACTCCGGACTGGGGTATGACTCAGTGGTAATGCACTTGCCTGGCACACACAAGGCTCTGGGTTCATGCCTCAGAATTACAAGGAAATAAAAGAGAGAGAGAAAGAGAGAGAGAGAGAGAGAGAGAGAGAGAGAGAGAGAGAGAGAGAGGAAGAAGAGAGAAAGAGAGAGGGGGGAGAGAGAGAGAAAGAGGGGGGGGAGAGTGGAACCCAGTCAGGGACACTGGCACTTGCCAGGCAGCAGGACAGACAGAGCCCATAGGAACCCCTGAGATTACAGGAAGAGGAGGTGGGTGCAACAGAGCCCAGCCTTCCAACTGCCACCGAGGCACCAGGCATGAGTGAAGCCATTTTAGGGCCTCTGGACTGAGAATTAGCAAATTTCCTGGAAAGGCCCAGAGAGTAAATATTTTAGGCCTTGCGGGTCTCTGTCACAACCATTCATTTCTGCATTGTCGTATGAAAGCAGCCATAGATGGCACATAAAGGAGAGAGCATGGCTTTATTCCAATAACATTTCATTTATGGATTCTCAAATTCCACAGACTTCTGCTGCCAAAAACGCATAAATGTTCCCAGCTCCCAACTATAATGTGCCTCTCTCTTGAGAGCCTGTACTCTATTTCTTTAAGTATGTACTTTTAAAATTCTGTCTAATAAATCCTTTATGCCTCTTTAAAAAACGTAATTTATCAAAATAAACAGTGTGCCTGGTTTGCCTGTGTGCCAGGTTATGAACCTCTGACAGCAGCCCATTTATTAGCTAAGCACTATTCAGCTATCCTCTAACCAAGGCAAAGCAAGACAGAATTGCCCAGTTGAGCCCAGCCAAAGTTTCTTCCCACAAGGTTGTAAGACATTAAACGGTCACTGTTTTAAGCCATTGTTTGGGGGTAAGTTGCTACACAGTGGTAGATGGAAGAGCGTGGTAAGGATGCCGAGATACTTCATGGCTAACCCAAGCAGTTTCCAGAGTTGAGTGACCACATACGTGCCTGTGATCCCGGCTACTCAGGAGGCAGAGGCGGAAGGATTGCAAGTTTGAGGGCACCCTGGGAAATAGTGAAATCGATGTCAAAATTAAAAATGTAAAAGCCTGGAGTATAGGTTGATACTTTCTGGGTATCAGGAGGGAGGAGGGGAAGGGGGGGGAGAGAGAGAGAGGGAGAGAGAGAGGAAGAGAGAGAGAGAGAGGGAGACAGAGGCAAACAGACCTCAAATTGGTTGCAAGATGACTACTGGGAAATATCTAGCTTTACCTCTTGTCACTTAATCTTGCCAAACTATTTCAGAGTGGTGGTGTTGGAAATAGTCATAAAACATAGTAAAAGTAAGAAGCTAATAAAATTCATCACTGGTTGCAGGCACATTGCTTGCCAGGAACAGTTCTGGGTTATTTCCTGCATTCCCTGTGCTCCTCAGCTTCTCTGGGGCTGGACACCACTGGCTGTGTTTCCCAGAGAAGCCAGGGTTCCCAGGAGGCTGTCTCCTGCCTGGGATATGTTTGTGTCCTGTCCTCATCCTACAGTGTCTCTTGGGGTGCAGACAATCTCAGGGCAAAGGTACTTATGTGGCCAGTGACGGCAAGTGACCAGAAGCTGCCTTAAGGAAAGAACTTCTCCCTTCCGAAGCCCAGAACGTGGCCTGGCACATGAGAGTGGTCAACAATAGCAGATGAATGCCCGGATGGGCAGATGGAGCGAGTGAGATAGTGTCGAGATGTCATGTGATAGCACTACTGAGGGACTGTGCCCCTGGTGGTTACAGGGAGGATCACGCCAGCATGGTTGTGTGGCCTTAGGGATGTGAGGGTGATGGTGACCTGATGGTATCTGTGACTGGCTTGCTGGTCATGAGCAGAAATCGCAATGACAGGGGGCCTTTCTCTCTGAGGCCAGAAGCTTCCACACCCAGTGGGGATCCATCCTCAGACCGCCCCCAGCAGATCCACCCGCCCACCTCACCCAGACAGCCCTACCTTTCTCAGAAGGCTGACGCAGCGGGGGCGCAGCTCAGGCTCTGTGCCTGCTTCAAACGTCTTCAGCCAAACCCATTCTCCCTGTTCAAGGAAGAACAATGATGTGCCTGCTGCGGTACCCCAGCTGCGTGACTCCAGAGGCCCCTCTCCCTCGCTCAGCCCCGGCTGCTCCCAAAGTTCTCCTCTGTGTTCTGTGCTGGCCAGAGCCTGCTCAGTAAGGACCATGGTTAGACTTTTCCAGGAGAGCCAGGCCCTGGGCTTGACTGACAGACCCAAGTTCCAGTCCCGACTTCACCACCTTTTAACTCTGTGAGCTGGCCAGGTGACTTCAGTTCTCTGAACCTCAGCCTCTAAACCTGTGAAGTACAGAAGATAACCCCACCTCTCCAGGGCTGATAAGATGGGAGCTATGAGGCATGTTAGCTGTTGGCCTTGAGATGCCTTGACTTTGTAGAATTCAGGCATCCTTGATGCCCCAGGCCCTGTGAAGGGCGTCTCTAACCCAGGAGAGGAGCAAGGAGCAGCGGAAGAGGAGGCGCCCTCAGGCAGGGGGGCTCTGTCTTGTCTTGGCCGGTACAGCCCCAACTGCCCCTCAGGCCTGTCCTTGGTTCAGAGAGCGAACCTCCTTGGCTCACAGGCAACAGGTACTTAGCACATCGCTAAAGCCTCCTTTCAGCAAAAAAGGGAAAAATGGAGTTCTGTAGGGGACAAGGTGGAAGAGACGCAGCGAGAGTCTCAGGACGCTTCCCAGAGAAGCAGTGAGCTCCTCCGCTGTGGTCTGTCCATCCTCAGCCCGGAGGCCGCCCAGGGCTGGGCGCTGCGTCAGGGTCTTGGGGACTGGGCACATCACGCTGCGCGGATGCTGAGGCTCAGACCCAGCATGTCCCTCAGTGTCTGGTGTGCTCGGAGGCAGGGCTTCCGGAAGGAGGCCGGGGCGTGAGGACACGGTGCTCCTCAGTGGACCGACCCAGAGATAAATGCACAGCGGAGTGTGCTGTCAGGAGCTGAGACCTGATGAAAGGAGGTGTGTCGCTGGGGGGGGGGGTGAACCTTTAGGGGGTGCATCCCCCTCCCCTACCTTCCCCTCTTTCTGTATCTTGTCTACCATGCAGAGAGTGGCTTTCCTCTGCCATGCCTTCCACCACGCCATCTCTGCCTTGGAGCCAACAGCCCATGCAGTGGGTCCCCCTAAACCGTACATCGTGGATGTCAGGTGTTGCGTCTCTGTGATGAGAACACTGACTAACACAGCGACCTAATGTAGCCTAGGACAGGGAACCACAGTCCTGCGTGGCTGGGAGCTGAGAGTCCTGTCTCCCCCTTGTACCTCCGCTGTGGACTGGCCAGAGGGCCCAGGAAGGCCACTGATCCGATTCAAGTCAGTTTCTCAGTCTCTGACAGGAATGGGCCAAATAGTCTCCTAAGTGATTCTGTTCCCCGGGCCTCCCTGGCCTCCCTGGGGTGGCAGAAGGCCTCACCTGGTACAGGGCCACGTTGGTGACCTCCTGGGGGGCTGGCAGGCTCCTTGCTGACCCCTGGGCGACTGACCTCAGGCTCCCACCAGGAGCCACGCTTCTCAACTCACTCGCACTGTCCACGTTCAGCCGCTGGAGGGGGCAGGGATGTGAGGCGCCCAGACTGCCGCAGTCAGCTGCCTGACCACCGGCCCAGTGCGGCCCCACCTACCCATCGACTTGGAGCTCTGTGGAGGAAGGTGAGATCTTCGGCCGTCAGCAAGATCTGGTGGGGGCCCCACACCTGCCGCAGCTGCTGGACGCCCCATCTGGAATAGGAAGAAGCGGGCAGTTCGGGTGCTACGAAGGTCACGCCACCTCAGTCTGGCCCTTGGACCTGCCTCTGACGCGAGTCCGCTCCTGTTCTCTCCTTGCTCCCATTTTTATGTCCCACTCACTCCGCTGAGGGCCCTGAGCACTGTCCTAATGGAACCCCTGCGGCTTGGGCTCAAGCCTGGGACAGCTGAGGACCTGCTGCGGCTGCTGGATCCCAGTCTCAGGGTTTCTAAGGTGCCTAAAAGCTCCATGGAGTAGCCAGAGCCTAGGGTGAGCTGGGGGCGAAAGGCTGTGCCTTCCAGATGTGGCTGAGGCTTGGAGACCATCTGGACTCAGGACCACAGCAATCGAGAGCCCAGGTAGAATGTTTCCATACAGCTGAAGGGCCTTTGGGGATGACCCTGGTCAGCCCCTCATGTATAGAGGAAAGACCGGAGCTCAGGGGTCCCCAGGCCTCTCCCGGGCTCTCAGACCTTCTCAGCAGGAGCCTGACAGTCCTGACTGTAGGTGGAAAGGAGTGCTGTGGTCCTGAGCTCGTAGGGGAGGGGGCAGAGGGAGCCCCTGCAGATTGCCACAGTGGGGCTCTGTAGGGACCAGGAGAGCCAGAGCCAGCTCAGGCCAAGACAGTCTCACCTGGTGAGGGCAATGAGGGCCCCGCCAGCCAGCGCCAGGCCGCAGGTCAGTGTCAGAAGCAGGAGGCCGCTCAGGGGCTGTGCTCCTGGGGGGAAGCAGCGACAGACAGGGATCACCTCACAGTGATAGCCTCTCGTTGCACTCCTGTGCTCACTTCCTGGGTATCTCCCCTGGGAAATGGGGACACATTGCCTAGCTGCCTCCCCAGTGGCAAGACTCAGAACTCCTGCCTGTGCTGGCAGGGCAATGCTCCATTCTCTCCCTGGGGCTGCGCACAGTGCCTGGGACAGATAAAACACAGGGTGAAGCCTTCAGCTCCGTTCTTCTCCCAGGGCATTTCTTAGGGCTCACATCTGTCCAGGAGAGACAGCACTATGAACACCATACCGCGTGCCCAGGGAGCACAGGCTAGGAACCCCAACTTGACCGCAGGACTCACCTTGGAGGACAAAGATTTAGCCAGGAGAAGTTGGGTGGAGTGGAGGGCCTAGGAGAGCACCCCAAAGGGAAGGGAATGCACGGCCAAGGGCTAACAGAGCAGTGTGTGTCCCAGGAAATGCAAGGGCTGGGTCGTGCCCACGGACTGGGGTTGAGAGAGCAGGGACAGAGCCCAGGTCGCGGGGTGGGGCACAGAAGGTTTGGGACAAGGAAGGTAAGTGAACAAGGCTGGTCAATCCTGCGCCACCCACCAGGGGCACTCACTGTCACTAGATGTGCGCTAGGGAAAGCGGGTGGCCCCCTCCACCGACTCATGGGTGCCCTTCTCCTTGTACTTAGGCACCTGCCTCCCTGTGTGACCTTGGGCTGCTCATCAAGCCTTTCTGAGCTTCGGTTGCCCGGTGGTGCCCATGGAGGATAAAAGCCTGGTAACAAAGCCGGGGTAAGAGTTAGGAGATCCGAGAGCAGGGAATGCCTCTGTAAATGCCTCCGCCCTGCCTGTCTGAGAGACCTCTTGCTAGTCTTCCCTGGCACTGCACAGCTATTGGCTCAGTTTTCTCGGTGAGGTGTTATAGCCTTTCTTTGCGTCTGTTCCCACTACCTATATAAGGCTATCGAGGTGGGAACTTCAATGAAGGATGGGTGAGTAGATGGGTGGAAGGACAGGTGGGTGGCAGATAGGTGGGTAGAAATGGATAAATGGAGGATGGATGGAGGGATGGCTGAACTGGCTGAGTGAATGAGTCATGGGTGGATGGATAGAGACGGGTAAATTGGGGTGGATGGATGAGAGATGGGTGGATGAACGCTTGGGTGGCTGGTGGATGGGTGCAGAGATGATGAATTACCTCCCATACATAATGTGTCAGGGTCAAACCAGCAGCTGGAGTCGTGCGTTGGAGGTGCCCCGCCTGGGAAGTGTATGGCTTTGCCGAGGGGCTGTACTTGCCACGTGACTGTGTCCAGAATGTAGGTGGGGACCAGCTGGCTTTCTCGACCATCTGTGTCCAAGATGACATACTGGGCCAGCCTCTTGCCCTTAGCGTTGGTCCGGATCCTCTGGCTAAAGCCCGCCACGTCAAGACCTCCTGTGTGGTCCCCTAAGTGAGCTCCCGAGAGCCCTGCCCCCCGCCTCTCAGAGCGCTTCAGGGCCTGAGCCAGCATGACAACAGCGTCATAGATGGTTCCAAAGAGCGGGGACACCTGAGGAAGAGAAAGCCCTTCCGCTGCACCACACGGGGCACAGGCTCCCAGGCAGCAGTCTGCCCTCTGCCGGGAGCGTCCGTGTAGCCCAGCACTCTCTCCCCTCACAGTCCCACAGCATCTCACCTCGCGGCTCTCCGGTCTCTGTGGCCACCACCGTTTTTCTTACCACCAATTCTGATTTCAACGTTTCCTAAAGTGAAAGCCCTGGTTCTGGCGGGTTTCCCCTCACTGCTCTCTGTCTGAGTTCTGACCTGCCCGCTCCTCCGAGGAGGCCGCTGCCCGTCCTGTCTCCTGTTGCCCCCTACTCCGTCCCGCCGCTCTCTGTCACTCCGTGCTCTTCTCTCTCAGCAGCTTTGTCACTGCCCACCCCTCCCTGGCAGAAGAAAGCTCTCTGAGACTAGGGCCGTCTTGGTCACTCCCTAGCATCCGATACCCGGCATGAAGGCACAGGGTGGACGGGACTCAGTCCGCGCCCTGCAGAGAATGACTGAATGACTCTCCTGGACGTTACTTCCTGACATTACTGTCTTCTTTCACCAAGAAGTAGACAGCGGAGGGACAGAGGGGACAGGGAGCTCTGCCGCAGCTGTGCCCCCACCAGCAACGGCACCCCTGACACTTCCTTCTGATCTCACAACTTGCTGGAGAGACACAAGCCAGGAGATGAAGGATGTCCACGGACGGGAGTGGGAGGAAAGGATGGCGGGAACTGAGGACACGCAGATGGAGGTTGGAAAGCACAGGAGACTAAGAGGAGAACTGACGGAGGGGCCCGAGCACGGCGGGAGCGTGGCTAACTGACTACTCAGGAAGAGCAGAGAAACCTTTTGTCCTAAAGAGACAGGCCGTGCACCCAGTGGATGGGCGATCTCACTTGCCCAGGCCCCACCCTTCTGATGCGGGAGGATTCAGTCACCTACCTGCTCTGGGTCCCGGTGCTCAGCCGCTTCTCTCCCCACCCCAGCTGCAGCAAAGGCCTCAATTTCAGGGCTGGACTCCAGGCTGACAGTGAGCACCGCGTCGTAGGCCTTCCGCAGGGGCCTACTGGCACCCAGGATGGGGTAGGAGCGGTTGCGGTAGGGCAGGGCAAAAAGGAGTGTATCATAGGGCAGGAAGACCAGCCTCCCATCTGCCAGGCCCTGGGCACCGGCGTGGCCCAGCAGGGCCCTCTGCTCCAAGCCCCCCAGCAGGGCCGAGTGCATGCACAGCACCACAACTGGGAGAAGGACAGCAGAGCCATCTTTGAGGGCCTGCGCTCTGCGGCCTTCTCTGACACCCAGAATCCTGTGGTTCCGAGAGTGCTCAAGACTGCTGCCACATCCCACCGGGCCCCTCCCCACTGGGCTTCTGCTTCCCCTAAACAACCGTGTTTCCCCTGAAATGAGACCTAGCCAGAGAGTACCCAGCCCTCAGAACTCAAGATCAAAACAGCCAACCCAAATAGCCGATCCTTGTCTTACCTGCTTACAGCGGAGCCACCGAACGACAGAACACTGACTGACGGCAGGTAAGGTGAGGGTGGGCCGAGCAAGGCTGGCAGTTTGATCTCTTGTTTTCAAGGCTTGTTATTTTTTGGCTAGGGCTTATTTTTGTTGTTGTGTGTTTTTTGTTTTTGTTTTTGTTTTCTTTTTTAGAGTTTTGAGATAAGGTCTTGCTTTGTAGTTCAGACTGGCTCCGAGCTCACTATGTAGTCCAGGCAAGCCTGGAACTCAGCAATCCTCCTGTCTCTGCCTCCCGAGTGCTGGGATTACAGGCGTGAGCCACCACGCCCGGCACTGTGGTATGTGGTATTGATGGCTGGTGGGCGTGAGTCTCCATGCCCAGCATTGTATGTGGTTACCGGGATCGAACTCAGGACCTTGCGCTTGCGAGGCAGGTGCTGGAACCACTGAGCTAAATCTCTGGCCCGCCCACTTTCTTTTTTATAACGTGAGTCATGATTCACTAAACTAGTTTTCTGACCTACGTGGGCCACAGCCCAGGCTGAAGGCACCCAGGGTCAATTTGCCAAGGATGCTTCTCCTCTCTCTTGTTCCATCCACTCCGACTTCCCCTGGCTGGTTACTTCTCCAGAGACAGCCCAGGGTCACCTACTGCACGGATCCCCTCACCTATGCTCCTAGGGCCCTGTCACCTCTGTCAGGGGCTTAGCACCTGTGCACACTGCTGTCTCCCTGTTGCATAGCTGTACCCTAAGGATCAGCCATTTGTCTGTCTGTTCACTGCTGTGACTCAGCTCTGGCACTACGGGACTTGCTAGAGCAGAGTATCAATCAATGGCTCCATAGAAATCACCCAAATCAAGACTGGCTTGATTCCTATCATGGGTTCAGGGGATCCCACACATTTGGGTCCTTCATTTTACCCCATGAGAACCAGGGACGCCCTGTTCTCTCACTCCCCAACCAACACTTGAGCCAGAGCTCAGAATCCAGCAGAAACAGCTGTGGACAAGCAGCTGTCCACCGCTCAGCCTGGTGTCTGATGTAGAAACCTCCGTCAGAGGCCATGTCACATCTTCCTGCCTCCAGGAGCGAGGTGCCCATGTATACTCACTTTTCAGGCCATCCACACTGCAGAGCTGCTTCAAGACCTCTGGGGCCCCCTGCTCCCCAGGTCCCAGAGAAGTCACCAGCCCCACGGGCAGCCCGTGTGTCCTGAAAGTCGTGGCCAGCTGCTGGGCTGTGGCCACCCAAACGTCCTGGTGGGAGGACACAATAGCTGAGCGGGCCCAGCCAAAGTATCTCATGACAGACAGCAGCACGCGGGCAGCAGAAGGCAAGGTGGGCACCAATTCACCTCCACCCTCTGAGGCCTCACATGTCCAGGAGAAGAGGGTCTTGCCCCAGCTTTGGGCCAGCAGTGCTGCTGCTGGGCAGTAGCCAGGGTTGACGGGGCCCACAAAAGCAGACACGGTGTTCTTGTGGGCTAGGAATGTGGCCAGGGCCTGAGGGGTGCTGCAGTCTGTGGGGAGAACCACGGAAGCCAGCTGAGAGCCCAGAGACAGCGAGGAGTCTTGGTTGGCTCGGTCCACAGCCAGCTGGGCAGCTACACTTGGGAGGGACCGGGAAAAGATAGGGTCACAGTCCCAGGGGCCTAGCACCCCCACAGTGAAGTTCCTTTTCCCCAAGGCTACATTGGAGAGGGATCCAACCCACAGGAGGGCGCTCCAGAACACCCCTGAGAGAAGTGACAGGGAGGGGGCGGTCCTTGGATGCCTGTGAGCGCTCCGCCTCGGGTCCTGGCTGGGTGGGCAGGTCTTGTGTGGCAGTGTCCAGTCCCAGCCTCCAGGGCACAAGCCCGCCAGCAGTCCTGGGAAAAGGGAACGTGAGCAGGGTTTGCTTTCTAGCATCTTCTGCCAGCACTTCCTGTATGATTTTTGAGGCAGACGCCCTCTCCTAGCAATGGTGAAAGGCGGGACTTGGATCCATGATCTCTACGGACTTCTCCCGTTCTTTTCTGCCAAGGACTGACTCCCAGCCTCCTGATGTCCATCCAAAGGCCTGGACTGGAGCTCAGTCCTTCAGTAGTGGGCTACTGGTTCAGGACTGACCAGATTCCCTGTCCCTGTCCAGGTGACTCTGAGACAACCTGTAAAGCTTTCTGAGCCTTATCCACCCCCTCTATAAAATGTGGGAACTAAAAGCTGCTTCATAACGTTTTTGTGATGATTAAATCTCATCATGTGTTATAGTTAAAATAATGCCTACTTTCTCGATGTATGACTGTTTCTTCTTCCTTTATTGATCTCTATGACAGACAAGTTCCCCTGGTACTCCTTGAGCCTTTCCTTCCTTTTCTTTCCAAGCCCAGCTCATTCTACTGGACTCCACCTGGTTGGAGCTGTAGCAGCCTACGCACACAGCTTAAAAGCAGCTGCACGTTCCAGCAGCTCACCCACTGGGGGTGCTCACAGGAGTTGTGGCAAAAGGTTTATAAAGCACATTCATGTCCCATCTCTGATCTCCCCATACTACACAAAGGAGGAAACTGATTTGGAGTTATTTAAAAAGTAGGATTTGACCCAAATCTGCTCAGCTCATCCCTCACCCCATACTTGAACTTTCTTTCTTTTTTTTTTTTTTTGCTTTTGAGATGGGGGTCTCGCTTTATAGTTCAGGCTGGCCCTGAGCTCACTATGTAGCCCAGGCAAGCCTCGAACTCAGCAATCCTCCTGTCTCTGCCTCCCGAGTGCTGGGATTACAGGCGTGAGCCACCATGCCCGGCACTGTGGTATGTGGTATTGATTGCTGGTGGGCGTGAGTCTCCACGCCCAGCATTGTATGTGGTTACCGGAGATCGAACTCAGGACCTTGCGCTTGTGAGGCAGGTGCCGGAACCACTGAGCTAAATCTCTGGCCCATACTTGACCTTTCTTGGTCAGGACATTGGGACCATGACATTCCTCACATCACCTTCCTGTTCCAGAGCCTGAATGCCCACCTTGAGGCCCCACACCTTCTGCCTGTCCTCTGCCTGTTTCCTGCTTGTCACAAGACTCAGCATCTTTCTTCTCATACTATTGATGCAGCCAGCCATCTATGCACTGTGTGGCCCTCAGGAAGGAATAAGATCTGACCTCACCCTTAGGAAACTTCCAAGCTAGTAGAAAGGAAGACCCCAGCTAAGAGAAGAGCTGACTTTGAGTGCAGGTAGTAGGCAGGACTGAGCAGTCTGCTTGTGGTAAGGGCAGCCCTTACAGCCCTTCCCAGGAGAGGCAAGCTCCAAGCAGCCCCATATAGGGAGTGTAGCACAAGTGAGGGAGAAGAGGCCACCAGGTGCCAGGCACAAAGATGGCTGTAGAGCAGCTCCTCAGACATTATGCTATATGTCAATGAATGCAAGAAGTCACCCAGGAGACCCTGTCTCAGAAAAAAAAAAACTGGGCTCCATAGTGAGCTCAGGGCCAGCCTGAACTACAAAGTGAGACCCTGTCTCAAAAAAAAAAAAAAAAGAAAGAAAGAAAGAAAGAAAGAAAGAAAGAAAGAAAGAAAGAAAGAAAGAAAGAAGTCACACAGAAGAATAAGCCCAGATTTCTTCTCTCACTTGCTCTTGGGTAGGGCTCTGAGGGAGATGAGAACAGCTACGCTGGGCAGTCATGAAAATGAAAGTGTATACAGTAACTAAAATTGGGTCAGTTTACTAAATGGAATAGTTACCATGATTATTATCCCCTCATTACAAGCTTTAGATTTTTGAGGATAAGGTGGAGTATAACACAAAGACAGCTTGCCAAAGAAGTGGGAGGTCTGAGCCTCTGCTCCACATTGGGCCTCAACCTTCCCATTAGAGAAGCAGCCTGCCTACCGGGTGGACCAGTCCTCAGCCTGGGGCCTGAACTGACGTGGTTCTCCCTGCTCAAGGCTCCTTGACTGGAACATAAGCATGTGCTGCTGCTAACGACACTCATCTCTTCCCTCAGTCTGTCTTGTCAAGACACCTGTGATCCACTTCCTTGCGTAGTCCTCCCAAAGTCCCCAGGAAAAGTCTCCCTCCCATGTTCAGAGGAGGAAACTGTGACTTAACAACTTGTTTAGGTTCTTACCAAAGTTAGGACCAAATCAGAACTGGAATTTGGCTTCCAACCTCCCAGCCAAAAGACAAAATCCTTTCTTTCCCTGGGTATCTAGAACATCAGAGCTGAAGACTCTATGGGACATGAATATCTATACCAGTTCCTCAACCAGATGAGACTATGGCACATAAAGGAAAGGAGAGTGGAGTCCTTCCAGCCGTGTGGACAGCTGCAGGCTCCTCTGGCTTGAAACCCTGAATGCCCATAAGAGCTCTGCAGCCAGTGATCATCAAGGGCTCACAGAGATCATAAGCTCATCGGAGACCTGCTTTGGGGCAAAGCAGGTGCTGACTTTTACCCCAGCTCTGCCCCTAATCTGTGGCAGAGTTCATACTCATTTCTGTGCCTCAGTTTTCCCAGCTGTACAGGGTGGGAAGTAAAAGCTTAAGACTTAAGACTTAAGCAGATGCTTAAGTCTCCAAAGACCCTCCATCACCATTGTTCTCTGTATTAATACAAATCAAGAAATGGGAAACATTTCTCATGTTTCCTCTCCTGATCTTCCCCAAGAGCACAAGATCTTTCAGTGTCTCTCACTCAGAGTAGGTCACTAACCACTTGCTGGGGACATTACTTCTATTTTTAGGCTCTAGAAGTGACCCCCAAAGATTAGCCACAGGTTTCTCAGGTTAGGAGCCAAGTTCATGGAGTTAGTCCCCTTCCTAGTACCATAAGCCAAAGATGAGGAAAGCTATAGCTGCATTAACAGACAAACAACTAAATTGGGTAGGTAATAGGAACTCAGGGGAGGGGAATGGAGGACTCCTGTCTGAGTCCAGGCTCCTGGAGCCCCTACAGGCAGTGTTCACCCTCCTGACACAACTTCTGTTCCTTTCTTTAGTCGAGCACTCACCTGTCATGATGAGCTCTTGGAGCCAACTGCTGATCCTTTGCAGATTCTGGGATTCGTACCCCAGCTCCTTGGAGGTCACCCTAGGGCTCTGGCCTGGGCTCGCATTCTCAGCACGGCCTCCAGCCTCCATGCTTACCCTGCTGCTGTCAGCTTCCTGACATTCCCGCCTGGGGAGTGACCCATATATGGCTCGTTCCCTCCCTTCAGGAGCCTGAAGAAGCCACTTGGAAAATTAGATCTGTTCAGACTCTGGGGCTCTAGAGAGCCATATGCAGAAAGGAAGGAGGGTAAAAGGAGGGGAGGGAGGGAGGGAGGGAGGAAGGGAGGGAGAGGCCGTCTTCAGCACTGTGGACAGCTCCAGACCAGCCTGCATTCCCAGGAGGCAGGCAGGAAGCACAGGCACCTCAGATACCAGCACTGTTCACTGAGTGCCACCTTGTACTAGGCACTATTCATTCAACATACCAAGACAGATACTACTACTGCTCTTATTCAGTGTGAAATTTGGCCCAGAGAGATTAGGTAAATTTGAACCCAAGACATAGATCTAGTAAGAGGTAGACAGGCTTCTGCTCATCACACCACAGTGAGTCTTCAAGAGCTACAGAGGAGATGTTTCTATCTTCCCTTTAGTGTGGACATCTAGGTGCAGATATGACCTCAGTCCAAGTCTTCCTATTGCTGCCAACCTCTGAAGTGCCCCATCTCCCAGCACCACCGGTCACTCCCCAACTCTACCCTTCATTCCCAGGCCACAGAAGAGGGCTCTGTTTTCTAGGCCACACTATGACTCACCCACTAAGTTCAAGTTGGTTGCAACTTCTCACATATGAATAATTCTTTAGTGAATTATCATGCTTTTTTCATCTGGGATTTTCTGCTTATGATAAACCCTCAGGAATAGACATGCTGAGTCAAGGGATAGACCATTTTTAAACCTCTTTTACACATTATTACAAGGCACCAAAATGTATTACTTGTCAAGATATCCTTTGGTAACTAGAGACATTTAAATGGATGGGGCATTAGCTAACATGAGGTTATTTTTAAATCTGTTAGGTTGATAATGACAACATGGTTATGTAAGAAATTGACTACTATTTTCAAACTTGGATACTGAAGTATATGGGGGGAATGACATTATGTTTAGTGTTTGCTTTGAAATTATCATACAAAATGGGGAATGATAAATGAAGTGCTGATAAATCTAAATCTTAAAATCTAGGCCATGATGTATTTGTGTTCAGTATGTTCTTTTTCCTATTTTTGTGTATATTTGGAAACTTTTTGCATAAGAGTAATGTTAATATCAATTAAAAATCCAAGTATATAAATTTTACCATATTATCCTTAGCATCCAATAATCTACTTTTTTCTAATTTCCCCAGCATTTAAAAAACTATGCACTGTGTTAGTTTATGTTGCCCAACAAATTACCACATAGACTTCAAACAGCACCTGTTTATTGTCTGAGGTCAGGACCCGAGGCAGGCTTAGCTGTGGTCTCATCTACCCTGGGGAAGACTGGCTTCCCACATGACCCCGCCACCCTAGATGTGGGCTGCAGGGTCCACAGCCTCTGCTCTCCCCAAAGCCAGCAGCGCTGAGTCTGCCAGCAAGGCAGTTTTACATAACATGGTGCAGGCTAACAAGCAGTGTTACCCTTGTCGTGGGCTGTAGTGAGAAGCCAGCAGCAAGTCCCACCTACACTCTCCGGGCAGAAGTCATGGGTACTTTACTGTCTGTCCACCATGAGCTTGTAACAGAAGGTTCTGACAGCCGCATAAGTTCGAAGAGGTGAGTTATGTTCCTCAGGGGACAGTCAGAGCCGGAACCAGAGCCCAGGTCTTTACCGCCATTTCACGATTCTGTCAGCCAGTTCCTTTCCATCCTGTCACCCCACTTCCACCCCTGATCTCTGCCCTCTCCTTCCTGCTCCCTTCATGCTCTGCTCTCTGACTAAAACCCTGTCTTGGGAAGGTCCACTCAGAGTCTGTTCTCACTGAGGATTCATGGTGGACAAGACTCCCAGGAGTCTGCTGGCCCAGAGTGTCTGCTGAGTAACACAGGACACAGAATTTGCTCTGACAGAGTGAACCCGACTCCTGACACTTGAAGCCATACATCGTCACTGGGGAAGTTTGGGTGGAGCGAGCAATCTGACATAATCCTAAGGTAGTCCAAGCCATACTGGTATGGCAACTTGGAGGAAACGTTGAGATCTGCAGACCTGTTAGAATCCTCAGCCCATAATTCACTCTCTGAGTGAACTTAGGTGAGTCACCTGGTTTCCTTGAGCTTCAGTTCCCTTATTTACAAACAGAGAGACTGCGGTCTGTGTCTCCTTCACAGGAGGCTGATGAGTGAGTGTGAAAGCATTTGGAAAACGATGACTATAGTGGTGATGATGGCCATAGTCATCGTTGCCATTACTGAGCTCTTCCTGGGAGCAAACAGCAACCCCATGATCCAGAGCAAAAGTGTTCCTCCTTTCCCCTGTGTTCAAAGAAAGGAAAGAGAGGGTTGGAGATTTAGCTCAGTGGTTCTGATGCTTGCCTGGCAAGCACAAGGTCCTGAGTTTGATCCAGTAACCACATACAACATGACCCATGCCCACCAGCAATCAGAACTGCATATCATAGTGGCAGATGTGGGTCTCACACCTGTAATCCCAGCATTTGGGAGGCAGAGGCAGAAGCATTGCTGTGAGTTCAAGGCTAGACTGGGCTACATGGTGAGCTTAGGGCCAGCCTGAACTACAAAGTGAGACCCTGTTTCAAAAAAAGAAAACAAAACAAAAGAGAGAGAGAGAGAGAGAGAGAGAGAGAGAGAGAGAGAGAGAGAGAGAGAGAG
>PVIC010000312.1:65146-95361 GCA_004025085.1 Thryonomys swinderianus | reverse complement strand
AGGGCAGTGACCTTCATCTGAGGGACGCAGCAGCCCTGATCAGGCCTGCACTAAGGCAGTGGCAGAAACAAGTCTTCTGCCTTCAGTGTGCCAAGGCTCTCCCTGCCAAATCTAACCAGGTGCCAGCAGGCACAGATGTCTGCTGATGTCTCCAGATAAACCAGACTGCCAGGTGGAGCACTGAGGTTAAGGAGGACAAAGCGGGAGATCTGGTCCTATACACCACTATGCTCTTGTCCTTGGACCAGTGAAAACTTTTCCCTACGACAACGGAGGGTGTGTGTGGGCTCAGCCACACTGTGTCAGCAAGGTGCTCTCAGTTTACATACAGCCACTTGAAGCCTGTACTGCCGGTCACTCCAGATGTTCTTCATGAGAGATGATGGGTACAAAAGAAGCAATTGATATGACACGTGGCTGATACAGCCCCATCTCCATGGCCTCTGGGTGGTCTAAACTGCTAGCCTGCTCCACTCGTTCTCTGTTCCCTTTTCCTCTCACAACACCTTGGGTGAAGCACTTCTCTTCCTGGTGGGGTGACAGAACTTTCTTTCTGGAAGGATCTGAATCTCAGTGATCTTGTCTTTACTGGGTTGCCCTGCTTGCCATTGGTCAAAGTATGAATAAGGAACCAGGGGCCTCCTAGTTATATACTGTATTTTCCTGTTAGTCCTCTGGCCCTGCCATGAGACAGAAATTAAATCTCCTGTGGTGACCAGGATCTGTCGCATGGGCTGATAGTTAACTCTAGGGTCTAGAGGAGTCCAGATGGTCGACATATAGTTTCAGCTTTCAACTCAGAAGAACTGTGTGCTTTGTAAAAAGTGGGTGCCACAAACCACTAAATTCAAGACCATGGGCAAAGGCAGCAAAGTCTCCTCCAGTGAGTCCACAGGGCAGTAGTGAAAGAAATGCCTTCTGTCTTTATTCTTATTCTTGTTCCCCATTCCAAGCACCCTGACTACAGGAACTGACTGGTACTAGGCATGTGCTCTTCCCCATTGGTGCAGGCCACGGTTTCCTGGCTTATTCTGTAATAGAGCCTTCAGTCTCTTTAGTCAGATACTTTGGGGTGATGGGCCTCCTGTATCAGTTCCTGTGCATGAAATGGTCCCCTGGGTGGACAGCCACGCTCAGCATCACTGTCACGGACAGGACACTCTTATATGACTGTGGAGATAGTGCGGGCAAATGCACCATGGACAAGAAAGGCAAATCTACGTGCAGCTCTATTCCTAGGTCTGGGGGTAGAAAACTGCTGCCCCCTCTCTGCAGATGGAGGCTTGATAGAACTGACCAGCCACCAGACAGCTAGCTAACCGCCTCCCATGGTGCCCTGTTTTGGGCACAGCAGCAGCTGTGGATTTGTCCGCAGTAGGCAGATGAACCACAGTGAGTGAAGCTCGTGTTGCCGCTGCTGTGGCCACTTCAGTCCATTAAATAAGCACTGGGTAGTAGGTAGGGGACACTGATTTATAGACACAGGTCATCTTGCCCACCTAAGTGCTGAGGGCTTCCTGGGTCAGACACATCTGGTGGCAGTTATGTGGGACATATCTATCTGGTCTACCTGGTGCTCAACTCAGATGTGAATCAGATCCATGGGCGAACTGGCCTACGAGTCAAACTAGGGGTTGAAGAGACAGCACTTGGGTCTCCTAGAATAACTTCCAGCCCATGGAGGAGGGACATCCATGTGAGTGCCTAGTTTATATTCTTATATTCTTTCCTGGTATACTTTCCTCAGGTTTGCTGATCACCAGTGTTGCAATGGGACCCTAAGCTCCCACTTTGCTGATAACTGGACAAAGATAGCCAGTAACAGCTGGCAAATCCTACAGGATACTGATTTAAAGTAACAAGCTCCTTTTCAAATGTTACCCATACACAAAAGTCTATTTTTCTAAAACTAGACTTCTACAACCTGATTCTCTTGCCAGAACTTGTATGAGGTTCCACACGGTTTCTCTGCCTGCCACAGATTCTACTGGATCTGTGGGGTCATAGGCACAGTGGTGGGCAGCTCGCCTGCATGTGTGACTTTCTTCCTAAACTCTCCTCCAAAGCAGCAGGTGGTAAATAGGCTACCTGATAAATGGGTCAGACTTTTTCCCCACTATCCCAACAGACTCACCAATAACTGCACCCTTTTTGTGTGATGGGTGTCACAAGGCACTAGAATTTGCTTCTAGCTTCAAAAAAGAATCTCTGACATAATTCTGGGCCAAATGGACCCCAGTGTGACAACCACCTGAGCTTTCTTAGACTCCATCTCCCTCTCTCTGGGACGTATCACTAGTACATCTAGCCTTTGGGTTACTTCTTAAACACCTCATCCAATTAGCAAAATGACATCAGTATAGTCAGACAGTGTGATGTTCTGTGGGATATCAAGCTGATCAGAGGTCCCTTTGAGCCCTATTATACCAGGGAACTGGAGAGGTAACATAGCTCTGGGGACAAAACAAACACATACCATTGTCCTGCGTAGTGCTTTTGATTTTCCCTACTGATAGAAATGGAAAAGAAAATATTTACTCAATCCATGGCTCCAGACCAGGTGTCAGGGCCTGCGTGGACTTCCTCCCGTAGGACGGGTGAAGGGCAGCTTCTGTCAGTAACTGCCCTGTGGTTGTGTGTAGGATAATGTGTTCGCCAAGGCCCATCTGGCTTCTGCATCAGTCAAAGTGCAAGTGAAGAGGCTGTAACAAGAAGGACCAGCCTGTGTCTCTCACATCTTTGATGTGGCCATTCACTCCTGCAGGTCTCCAGCAGATGCACTATTGCTTTTGCTGTGGTCTCTGTGCAGAGAAAAGGTAAAGAGAGGATCAGTCTCCAGGTTTCTACTTGACCATTTCTCCAATGATCTGTGGGCTTGGGAAGCAATGTGACGACTCTGCTAGCTGCTTTGTGTCTCCTCCCAAGCACTCATTCTGGATGGGGAAATAACCACGGGATGGGACATAATCCCAATGACCCCTCACTAGAAGGTCCCAGGCCAAGACCGCCCATGACATCTGGCCTTCCTCCTCTCTTAGTAGCTCACAGGCAGCTTGACTCATCAGCTATCAGGGAAAATCAGAGCCAGTGTCCAGTAGCTTCCTGGATAGTCTGGGTCTTTCCTTAAAGGACCATTGTCCTTGGAAATGTCACAGGTCCCCTTTGGAGGGAGTTTCATGGAGTGCTCCTTCTTCAAGGGTAGTAGAGTCCCCCTTCCTCTCTCCAACCAATGCCAGTGAGCAGGCCCAGTTGAGTCCTAATTGGCCCCCTTAGTTTATTTTTTAAAATAGATTTTACTGGTACACTTTATACATACATTACGATCACATTCAACATTGACAATTTGCATCCCTTGAGTTTAAATCCTTGGAATACTGACCCTAATTGGCATGGTCTTACAGTCTTTTACTTTACAGACAATTGATTTATGGTATAAATCTCAGGCTTCTCCTTTGGACTGGGGGGGACCACTGGCGGTGGTCTGCTGGCAGTAGGGATGATACAGAAGCACAGATGCTGGGAGCACCTGTCCCAGATGCCACCCCAATGGGCTTTTATGAAAAAGAGTGCTCAGAAACATCAGGAGCACCCTGCTCTGGGAATTCATAAATTCAAATTTTCCCCCAGAGTCTCCACTCTGTGGCTTGGGATGCCATTCCTTCCCCATCAGCGCCCTTCCTTTAGTGTGAGACTGGTGGTGGGGCGGCTGCCATTTTACCATCAGATCCTGAGTCTGGACCTCGGTCATCCTTTACCAGCAACCACAGGCCTTGAGGAAGTGTTGGGCCTTCTGCTCTTCCTGTGGACTGTAAGACGAGGCCAGGCACTTGTCGATATCACTGCCGAAGGGGCTAAGTGCCACAGGCAAACGTGCACTACCCCAGAGTCTGACTGGCTTTCCAAACCCACAAACTCCATCCTGTATGATTGTCAGTGATCATCCTGTTTCCCTCAGCAGAGGGATTGTCCTCATATTGCACAAATATTAAGTCCACAGTTGTATTTGGAGAGTCTATTTCCTAGGCTACTCTTGCCATGAGCCAAGGTCCCTGTATAGTCAAATTGGGATAATTTGGGAGGCCTCGTTCATGTGGGTGGTGGTGCCATAAAGAATACGGCAGTGATTGAGGGTAATGATACCAGGGCCGTTACCTCTGCAGGTCCAGGTGGCTTCCGGGTTTCAGGACCCCAGAGGAAGAGAGTTGAGTGTCTCCCAAGAAGCGGTGATCTTTGATGAAAAGCCACAACCAGACTGTGGTGTCCCTTTTGGGGAGAATGCAGGGAGATAGAAATCCAAGGTCATGTCCCTCTGGCATTCTAATATTCTGCTAGGGCTTCTCACCATCAAGTCTAGGAACACCTAAAGGCACAAAGCTGGTTGGACAGTGTCTCCATAGATCAGAGCGAGCGAAGTAAGGGCAGAGAGTGGCTATGGATGGAAGACCTAGGCACAGCTTCTCCCCAAAGGAGGCAAGAGGCAGGGCATGTGTGGTACATCCTGGCCAAGAAGGGCAAGTCCTGGAGCAGCTAGAGGGAAGCACCTAAGAAGAAAAGAGAGCAGAGGCAAATGTGCAGATACCAGGAATGTAGATGTGGGCTGTCTGCCTAGAAACTCAGTGCTGTCATGCGCAGTTGACAGGCATGTCAGCACTCAGACCCTGGGCCCCAAATCCAGGCTTAATCTGAAAGACATGCTACTTCTGGAGCGTGTTCATCATCCAGCTAGGCATCTTCCGCTTCAGCTGCCCAGAGGCCTCTGGGGATTCCCATGCCAGTGGTCCCTGCTGGGGTGCTAACCCTAGCTCAGGCCCAAGCCCAGCATTCTATCCTACTGTCCACCCAGCATCCACGGCTTGCCCTTGATCACACCAGTTTATCTGGGCAGAGACACCCTGTAGCCAGCCTCCCTGCATGTCCAATCGTGCCAGGTAGGCATGTTCCCAGGCCTGCCTGCCAGCCACTGTCAGTAGCAACTTTGACAGAAGAAAGGAAAAGGTGATCATAGAGCCCAGAAGAGGAGATCTTCTCTCTGCAGTCTGTACAAGGAACATTTCAAGGGGGAGATACCATGCGGAACCATCTCCAACATGGAGGCCTAACACAGCAATCGGCATTCATCATGCCCAGGAACTTGGGGTCTGGGCAGGACTGGGCAGGGAAGTGTGTCTTGGTACTGTGTGAGTCCACAGGGTGGCTTGCTGGGGCGAGGTGTAGGACAGGGCATGTCTAGGAAGGGTGCTTAGGTTGCTGAACTGGTTCCCTCAGCCTTGGCAGAGACTTAGAAACGGCCGAGGGGTTAGGGTTGAGGCCCACACATGGCAAGCAGATGCTCTGATGAGTCTTCGGAGGCAGCTCCACCTTGGTCAGTCCCCCTCCATCTTGGGGGTACTCAAGGTTGTTAAAGGCCACTCTGCCTATCCCTCAGAAAATGGAGGTCTTTGACTGAGAAAGGAGATTTAAGGGGCCCTGTGCCAGCTCATCAAGGGGCAGGAGCTCCCGGGAAGGGGGTGGTCTCCGCCCACACTTTGACTCTGCTCCCTGTTGTGGGCCTCCTGGCTGTTAATGTTTCTGTCCTCTTGGTGAGAAGCCGGCCTCACTCTGGCCTGAGCATCCTATCCCTGTTCTACACTCTCAGCCCCACATGGCCAAGGAGAAGCAGCAAACAGAAGGCAGAAGTAAGTGGCCCCTGGGAAGCCTCCACACGCAGGCAGTGCACAGGGCGACTTAGAGCTCTTTTAGGTGTGTTGTATGTAATGAGCCAGGTAATCATCACACTCACGAAGACAAGGTGGACTTGCCCTGTCTTGTTCTCCGATAGGTTCCCAAGACCCTGCATGGGACATATCAGACACTCAAGAAACATGTGCTGAATTGTCATCCTCATTTGGATGGTGAGAAAAACCAAAACACAGAGGTGATTGGCTGCTGAAAGTCACATGGCCCTCAGGTGGCAGAGACGGGATTTACTACCAGGGAGTCCTTTACCAGATTCTACGCTCTGCATTGCAGTATGTGTGCTGCTTTTTAGAATAGTGTCGGTCATCCCTTACCTTTTCTTTTCCTAGGAAAACATATCTTGATCCTTGCCTGTTCCTTAGAGAAGTAATAATGATGAGGTGATAGAAGTGTTAGTGCTATGGCATGATGGGAGGCTCAGCTTCATTATGTCACAGTGGAAGGTTCTGAGGATTGGGAAAAGGATGGGTGGGCAAAGGATGGATAGATGGATGGATGGACAGATGGCTGGGTGGATGGGTAGATAGATGCATGAACGGTTGGATGATAATGGATGGGAATGAATAAATGCCTTTTTGAAGATAGTGTGGCCTCCGGTTAGTGTTATGGTCTCTATCCAGCAGAGGGCACCAAGGCTCCAATAACTGGACTTAACGAGCTGCTTGGCAGTAAAAAGCCTCCTGCTGGAGAACGTACCTGTTGTGGGAGCTGAGCTCCGTCTGGAGCTTGTTGGCGGGTGAAGAGGTCAAGTCATAGAGGACCAGCTCAGACAGAGTCCATGCGGGGCAAGGACGAGACGCAGAGAGTGCAGGCTCAGCAACAGAGCCGTAGCCACTGCTGCATAGATCCGAGAGGAAGGGATCACACCCAGAACCCAGTTCCCCTTTATCAGACGGAGAAGCAGCTGCACCTCCTGCACCAAGACTAGAGGAGAAGCTCTGCCTGGCACCCGGTATGCCTGAGGACCTTGGCAGTCCAGATGAAGCCTGTGGGGCTCAGAGACCATGTGACCCCAGGCCACCCAGTCAATACGAAGTGGTTGTAAAGGTCCCAGTCTCTGAAGAGCCTATGAGTTTTCTATGAGACTAGAAGAAATTATACTAGTTCGGGAATGGTCTCTGAGGGGTGAAGACGGCCTGGGGGAGCTACTGGGAGGCGGGGAAGATTGCTGCAGACTCGGGGGCTGCTCCGTGAGCCCGCCCTCCTACCCGGTGGAGGCCAATGCACACGGCACTCACTGCCCACCTGGAGCCCCGGGTGCAAGATGGTAATGTGGGAAGTGAGTAGCTTCATGTGGAGCTTCACTTTCACCTCCCCAGTGGCTGGATGGGAGTTTGCCATCTTAACAGGGTGTTAGGAGGCTGAGTTTTCCCTTTGGTGGTTATTTTACATGCTGCTGTCACTCCTAATTCCTGCCAGGGATTTATCACGGGGACAAGGCCTAGCTGAGAAGCCTTCGCATCAAAACGAGAAGATGAACGGCGGCAGAAGGAGCTCAGTAGGTTCCCTGCAGAAATCCAAACGAAGCCATGTAGAGTTGGGTTCAGACCTGCTGAGTACCACAGGCCATCGTAGAGATGAACTGGTTGCAGCCATAATGATGTAAACCCTCTTCTGTTGGGGCTGCAGCCAGCATCACCTTCATACTTCAGCAGCCGCAGGGCGCCTCACCCAGTGCCAGCCAATACTTCCTGCCACCAGGGGCGTCTGCCCTTCACCAGTGGGGCCTGGCTGAGCCACCTCCCCTGGGCTGACAGGACCTTCATGTTTATCCATAATAAAGTTCCTGTGACGCATCCTGTTCTCCAGTCCAGCTTGCTGAGAGCCACACACCTGTGCATCTGTGGGATCCATGTTCTCTGGTCTCCTACTCTGAGCCAGTTGTATGCCAGCGCCAGTGAGACAAGGATGACTGCTTGTGGGGATAGCGGGGCTTGGAACCTGCCAGAGGGAGGGCAGCTGCCTCTGGAGTGGGACTCCTGCCACATGGCTCCACCCCTGAGCACCAGACCAGGAACTCTGACTCCAGCGCGGTTCCTGTGGGGATAGTGGGTCTGACATAGTTTATTTCTCTTGTACCTTTTCCAGGACCAGGACTGGCTGCCAATGGTCTGCGTCCATGGGCCAACTCCATAGCTCTCCACTCGGCCAGCCTTCAAATGTGGGGAGAGGACAAGGTGGGCAGGTCAGATCTGTGCTGGGCTGAAAGTTCTGCTTCTGACTGCCCAGAGTCTCCCACCCGTGATATACAGGACAGTGTGTCTGTCTCCTGGTGGCTCTGAGGTTGGTGTAGAGTGGCGGGCACTCTTGGCATGGTGGATGCCTAGAAAATGTCTGCCAGATCTAGGCTGCGGGAAGCATGGGGGCATCTAGAATCTGCAGGCTGGATGGGATCAAGCCAGCTCGGAAGCCTCGGGTGGGCCAGAGCTCCCCCAGCCACGCCTGGGTCTGCATCCAAGTGGGGAACATTCCAAGGGCCAGGCTGGGGCCGGATACTTGCGATTAAGGCTGGAGTGCCTTCCAAAGAGAAGAAGCAGTCTTCGGGGGCTTACAGCTGTGCCTAGCTCTGTGTGTGTGTGTGTGTGTGTGTGTGTGTGCATGCACGCGAGCACGTGGACACGTTCACATACACATGCATGGGTGGGGCTGCTTGTGGAGTTGATGCCTACCCTCTGGCGCTGGGCTGTGGCAGCATTTCCACCATCTGAGCACCACATCTCACTTTCTGAGACTTCTTTGAGACAGGCAGCCAGCTGGGCCCGACATGCTTCCTGGAGTCAGACTTGCAGCTGCTGTTTCCATTACAGGGAGGAGTCTGGCTCTGGTAAGGGCTGCGTGGCATCTGCTCCCCGCTCCCGTTCCCCAGCCAGGGCATGAACAAGAAAGGAAGCTCTGACTGGGGATCAGGAAAAGGGTGGGGAGCTGGAACCGCTGGTGTCAGGAGACACCAAGCCTGCGGTGTTGGAGGGATTCGGGGACGGGGGATCTAACGGTAACGAGGGCAGAGGGGGAACGGAATTCAGACAAAACTGCCAGGCAGGGAAGAGGTAGCAAGCCAGAGAGGAGGGTAGAAAAAGGGAGACATCAGAGAGAAAAGACGAGAGAAAAAGAGATTCACAGAAGGAAAAACTAAGATAAGAAGTAGATGTTGGGAGATAGAAATAAAGTCATAAAAAGAGAAAGGAGAAAGACTGTAATTAGAGGCAGAGGTAAGAATATGTGATAAAGACACAGAAGGAAATTAAAGGATGCATATCAGGGACAGGAGATTGGAGAGGATGAGCCGAGAGGGGCCCGAGAATCCATCTTATCCAAACCTTTTCATATTTTCCAGATGTAAAAGCTGAGGCCCAACAGCTAAGTGGCAGAATAAAACGATAAACGTGGTAAAAGGAGAAAGAAATCTGAAGGAAAGGTGAGAGACGGACAGAAAGCTCCAAAGGGAGAGTGAGGAAGAGGCAGAAGAGGGAAGAGAGGCCAGGCTGGCAGGGCAGAGGCCCAGACACCAGAGGAGGGGACTCCTGGCCCCTCCCAATCAGTGGCTCCACCAGCAGTCCCAGACCCCAGGGCCTCCTGCCTGACCCAGGTCCTAGCTACAGGCAGAGATAATAGAAGGAGGAGTGGGCTGCATGGCTGGGATACGGGGCAGAACTGACAAGTTACCATTTGGCAGACACTGACACAGAATGGAGACACTGTGTGCTTTGCTATCTGGCCCAGTGATGTCCAACCAGAAATGGAAGGGGAAGGATGCAGCCTAGAGGGGCACCTGGGAAATGCCAGCCGTGGAAATCACAACCACGTTCCAGGGACAAGAGGTGTCTCAACCCAGGACTACGCAGCCAGCACAGGACCCCGGTGCTGTATCAGCATGTGTACAGGCCAGTGATGTACAGCTCCCAGCGTGGTCACAAACCCTTAGTGAACTGGACTGAAGAAGGCACAGAAGGAAGCAGACTCAGCATTTGAGAGAAAGAGCCTCAAATCAGGAGTCTCATCTCATGATGTATTCTTAGGTCCCCAAGATTTCAGTGAGGATTTCTAATTGTGTATTAAAATTAAGTCATTTGTTTCATCAACAGTATCTATGAACTCTTCTCAATTATAAAAACAAATTTTTTTCTTTTAAGTAACAACTCAAAATGAAAAATCAATTTCTCAAGCCAAGGTTACCCATGAAAGAGAGCATCAAGATGATCAGACCTCTAATTTACTCTGTTTACTTCCCCTGTGTTGACATATTACCATCAGTGTCCCTTAAAAATCCTCACCCCTTGCTCGGATCACATGTATCCCATCATTCTTGACATTGTCTGAAGCAATTCTGGTACTTCTCTTTCCTGTTGTCCTTAGCTGTGCTATTGTAGATGGCTGGATGTTCTGAGTTGATTCAAAACATTAACCTTTCAAGGCCATTTTTACTTTGGAGGAGAATAAAGTGGCTGAGAACACACTACAGTGCTTTTAGAAGCCTGCCTTTTTGTTGGATGGGACCCAGAAGCAATGTTTAACTTATTATTATTTTTTATTTATCGCACCTCATTGAGATACTCATGAAAAAGGACTTCCAGAAACTCTTAGAAAATGGCAAGGAGAATGGGGTAAGGGTATTCAAAACAAGAGGGAGTATTTTGAGTGGATTGAATGGCAGTATGTCTTTTATAGTATACTTTTTCAAAAAATCCAAATATTCACCATATATTTCAGTCAGCCCTGGAATAGGAAAGTAGTAGGAGCCAACTGCCACTGTTAAAGAGAAAAAGTATGGGAAAAGAAAGAACTACTTCAGTCATACTGGATTGGAATTGGCAGTGGTGTGAACTCGTGGAGAGATATGTTTTCTGGCTCTCTCCACTGAGAGGGCTCAAAGCCATACATACTTGAGTCTGGTCTTCAAAAGGACCAAGAGCCCCTTGTAGAAATGGTTGATTGCAGGCCTGGCACAGGGAAAGTTCAAGAGCCTGGAATGGAAAAGCTTGTTGTGCCTGAAAGGAAGTATATACTCAAAGAATAGCGGACACATCCTTAAGATCCAGAAAGTGCCGTGCAGGAGTTCCCACAGGGACAATCTGGACCTCTCTGTGCATCCAAATAAATAATGACACTAACAGATTTTAACTCCCTGAATAAAATAAGAAACCATGAGCTCAAACTGTGAGAGAGGAAGGAAGGAGGAGGGAGCATTTGAGGAGGCAAGGGATATTTATATATAGTCTCAGAGGACCTCCCCACGGAATAGTTACTCATTATAACTGAGAAAGGGATCATTTTCTGTGGTGATTGTGCAAGACAGAAGCCTGGCAAACTCTCTGAGAGGCGAAAAGTGCGCGTCACTGGGAACGGGACAAGTGGAAGTCACATGCTACCCGACAGGAGGCAGTGAGAACACAGTGGCCCCAGGAATAGTCCTGCGGAGGAGCCTAAGCATGAATGGAGCTGTGAGCAGACACCAGACGAGCTGAAAGTGAAGGGAGTTCTACTGAGAACTGCCTGTGATCTGCAAAACTCTGAGAGCCAAGGAACTGCCTCCCATGGAGACTGAGGCCTGACAATGCAAGACTGAACTGGATCTCTTGGTTATAGCGAACAATAATGAGACAAATGCGGAAATTTGCATGGGGCCTAAGCAGCAGACAAGGGTAATGCATCCATGTTGGCTCCTAATTTTGACAGTTTGATTGTGGTTGTACAGGAAAAGTTCTTTGCAGGAAATACTATAATATTTGTTCAGGAAAAAAATAATAAATTCTGCATACTCTACTTGCAGGTTTCTGTACATCCAAAATCATTAATTTTAAAAAATCTGCCCACAATAAAGCTCTCAAGATAAAGAGTTTTCCCTATGAGTGATGCCAAACTTTTAAAGAATGAATACCCCCTAATTTGTACAACTTTGCCAATCAAAGGCTATGTGGTAAAGGAAAATTCTAAGTTCATGTAACTTATGAACATGTATGCACAATTTTCAAATAAAATACAAGCTAGGTCTAGGGCACCAGGCTCCAGGAGCTGTATTTGTTTGTTTTTGTTTTAGTTTTGGTGAGATACATCTCGCTCTGTAATTTCAACTGACCTTGAACTCATAGAGACCTTCGTGCCTCTGCCTCTGGAGTGCTAGAGCCTTTCTTGAGAGACATTCACCAGCCCTCTCTCTGCTTCCTCTCCTGCCTTGCAACAGGGGGAGCGATGTTATAGGGATCTGTTGGGCCAACAAAGCAAGTCACAGGAAGGAGGAGCCTGGGGCCAGTACGTTTCCCAGAGATCTATCCCAAATTACTGCAAACTTCCTGCTTGGGACTGTTACAGCGTGAGAACAGTTGTGCTTCCTTGTGTTACTCAAGCTACTATTTTGAATTTTCTGTCATTCTAAATCTAATTAATATTTAACAATAACAGATTAAAGGAGAAAACCAATATTTCAATAGTAAAGTTCAATATTCATTCATGATTTAAATAAAACTCTGAGTAAATCTGAAAGAGATGAAAACTTTCTGACTTTGTAAAAAGTACCCATAAAACCCCCACAAGAAAACACCACATTCAGTGATGAATTTTTAAAATATTCTCTTTAAAACTCGGAACAAGACAGGGATGGCTGTTGTCAGGACTTCTACTAAATTCTATTCTGAAAGCTCCAATCAGTAAAATAAAGAGAAGGAATAAGAAGTATAAAGATATGAAAGGAAAAAACAAAACTCATTGTTCACAGATGATATAACTGTCCATGTAGATTCCATAAATAATCTAAAAATTATTACAATAATAGTTGAGCAAGATGCATTCATGTAATAATGTAAATATATAAAACAGTTGTATTTTTATATATTAGCAACATAAATTTCCAAAAAATAATTTTATAAAAGATGTATTACACATATTTGGCAGGGGCCTGGAGACTGACTCTGAGGTGTTCCGTCACTGAGCTACTTCCCCATCCTTTTTCATTTTTTATTTTGAGACAGGGTTTACCCAAGTTGTCTAGACTGGTCTTGAACATGCAATATAGCCAGGCCTGGTGTTATACATCTGTAATCCCTTCTACTCAGGGCTAACAAAGGAATATTGCATGTTCAAGACCAGTCTAGGCAACTTGGGTAAACCCTGTCTCAAAATAAAAATTGAAAAAGGATGGGGAAGTAGCTCTGCGACGGAACACCTCAGAGTCAGACTCCAGGCCCCTGCCAAATATGTGTAATACACTTTGAAAGAAATTTAGTAGTGAACAAGCAAGCCTTTACACGGAGATTTGAAACTTTATTTAAGATGATCAATTATTAGGGTCAAATAAAAGATTTATAGATTCTACTTCTTTCCAATCAAAATTCTGGCAGAATTGGGGAATTTTGCAAATCAGCTTTACAGGGAAGGAAAAAAACCCAGATCAGTAAAAGGCCAAGATATTCTCCAATAAACGAAAATAAGATGAGGGCACCTGCCCTGCCAGCTGTGGTGGCCATCATAAGCCATAGAAATGAAAAAGTGTGGCATTGTGATAGCTAGTAAATAGCAAAGGGCCACACTAGAAAGTCCAGAAATCAGCCTGAGCACAGAGGGAAACTTGACAAATGTCACTTTGTTGCAGGTAAAGAAAGGAGTATTCTCTGAGTGGTACTGACACGCCCGCTTGTCCTCATGAAAAAATGAAAGCTAGTGGCCTGCACCTTAAACCAAACACAACTGTCAATTTCAGATCAATCCCTGATCTTAACATAGTAGCTAAGTATTTTTTGTTAATTTAAGAAGAAAGTGTGGGTACATTTCTTTATGAACTTCAGGAAGAACTTAACAAGACATTAAGATGCAAATCTAAATTGAAACTGTAATGAACTTGACTATGATAGAGTTTAGAAATTCTGTTTATCCAAAGATGTCATTAAAAAAAAAACAGCAAAAATAAAAGTGCAAAGAAGGTGTGACAAATGGTCTTCTAGAGCTTAGGCACTCCCTGCCAAGGGGTACAGTTTACATCCTTTGCCCGTGAACCTGGGCTCATGACTGTCTGGGGCAACAGGGTAGAGCCAACACAGTGCCACCAGGGCTCGTCATAAAAATGCTGCAAACTTCAGCCTCTGCGCCAGCTTCCAGCTTTGTGTGTTCCCCACCCCACCTGCACTATGCAGGTGACACAGAGCTGCTTTCTGGCTTGGACCCTGGCTTTACCACATTTGATATGCTCACACTTGCTTAGGCTTGGCCTGCTCCAGGTGTCTTGATGTCTCTCCCCCATATCCGTGAGCCTGGGACCTTGCCCTGGCCCTTCTCAGGCACAGCCCCAACCGGAGGTGGAGAAATGCACAGAATCCAGAAATGAAAGGTACCTTCAGCATTTACTCATATCGAAGAGTCAGATGGATTGAGGGTGGCCTGGATCAGACTCATGTGTGTCCACTCTGTGTGGGCAGCTGTGTCCCACTAGCTGCCTGGGCTGTCCTTCTGATTCGTAGCCAGTAGGTGTGGGGAAATGTTTAGAGTGGCAGGCTCTGAGTCTTTGCTCTGACCCTGATGTGCTCTATGATACGAGGTGTACTGTTTTGTCTCAGTACAAAGCTTTAGACTCCTGCCCTTCCTCCACTTCTCTGTGTACATCATTTGCAAGCACCTGATTCCTAATAGGGAGCCTGTGAGGCACAGATTCCATTAATAGACTTGAAGGGTTACCTCCCATCCTCCACTGGGCCTATGAAGCAACTTCTCATCTGTCAGTTCATCACCTGCCTTAGAAAGTCTCCTTTTACTAGTCAGGTTGGACAGTGGTCTCCATGCTTTGCTCCAGGACATCACAAAACTCTGCCTCTCACCTCAGCACCCTCGACTGCCCTGAGCCCTCTACTGGCAGAAATCATGTTAAAAATGTCTCTGCACCCAAGCTCCCAGCTCAGAGCCTGGCACAGAGCAGACACCATGCAATGGCTGCTGGACTCATTATTTAATCAGCACAGAATGAAACTTGCTCCTTTGAGAGCACTTAGAAAGGTCTGCTCCGGCAGAAGTCCACACAGCCTGTTGCCGACCTGGACAGGATTCTTTGACTGTCCCGTGAGAGAGCCAGTCATGGGATGTTAGGAAAATTCACCATCATCCAGACAGGGCTCTCTCAGCAGATCTCATGACACACACGAGACTCTCATTGATTCATTTAGTTTCCAATGTTGGCCATATTCCAACAGGAGCTTCTTTCTTTCTCTATGAAGATCTGTGAAAAGAGAAATCTACAGGCATATGAGGACATTAACTGGCATTCATGCTGACTTTTGGACCTTTTTATACCTTTCATACCTTGGACAAAAGGCAAAAGGCAAAAGGCAAACTTGGTAATGTGTGTGTAGACTGTCTGTGGCCAGTGCAGACACCCAGGTGGCTGCCCTGGCCTCTGAGCCAACTCTGCCTTCTCATCTGAGGCTAATGACACCAGATTATCCCGAACCAATCAACGTCTGATGTCCTGAGCTTTGCTTTCACAACTCTGGCTTGTTCCCAATGAGCTGGACCCAGCCTGGGATACACTCAGACATGAGGTAGCACATGGACCAAATTGCAGGCGCTTAGTGAGCCCCTGTGGGCCCAGCCTGTCTCACCATCCTCTACTGCACCCTTGCTCACACAGCACAGGCTGTGACCCTGAGTCTCAGAAACACCCCTCCGGCCTCGGGGTAGAGACAGACTAGACAGAAAGAGACTGAGGCAGGCCGACCAGGGTTGCAGGCATTGTGATGCTCTCCCCACCACCCTGAAGACCACTTCAGTTGGAGCAAAGGTTTATTTCCTCCTACCATGTCACACCTCAAGCCTGTCTGGCCCTGTGCCTAAGAAAAGGAGGGCTTTCTGGGTGCCTTTAGCCCTGAGGATACCTTGGTGTCCCCAGAGACACCCAGCTCATGTCCCTCATGCTCTTTGTGGCTTTTCCTCTCCACTTTCTCCACAGCCCATTTGCTCCTATGAGCATCCCACCCCCCAACAACTACACAGCTCCCTGTTTTGGGAGGGATGACTCAAAAAAAGACAACCATGGAGTGGTCTGATGCAACAGTGCAAACAGATGTCAAATGCTGAACCAGGACAGGGCCAGGAGGGTGGAGAGCACTGGCTATTCCAAGAAATGTTTCCAAAGAGAATGGGCAGGACCTGGCATGGGATAAGATACAGGAAGTGGGGTGATAAGATGGAAGAGGGCAAGGTTTCTAGATCTGACAACACAGTTACTATGAGAAGACATGATGGAGAAGCAAATACAGCTATGTATGACTTCAGGTTTTAATGAATTTCAAATCTAAATTTGAAAATTCAATTTCAAACGTTATATACACAGAGCTCTAGTTAATCCCCAGAACAGTCTTGCGAGATATTAATAAGTGTACTGATTTCCCGTCATGTTGGAAAAGAAAACCAAAGGATATAACGTGGCTTATGAGATTTCATAAAAATACACAAAAGTATGGAAGCAGGAATGCGTGTTAAATTGACAGGCTGTCAAAGGCAATCATAAAGACAATAAATGGAGATGTAGTTAGAGAATTGTATTAAGTCAAGGAATTTAGCCTACACAATAGTACTTATAGCTGGGAATTAATCTTGGGCATATACATATGTGCACATAGATACATGTAATGGATTCCAACGGCAAAATACGGTCATTTCATTTTTCTAAGTAAACTTAATTTCTTTTGTGAACACTTAATCTGATTCATTCCTGAGCCCCTATCCTTATTTCTTTTTCCCTGTCCCTATGGCCAGGTCCTCAACTGTCGCCTGTCACCTGTCACCTGTGGTACTCCCTGAAACACACATCCCACCAGTTTTGTAAGTCACTGGCTGCCAGCCCTAACGAGCCATTGTCTGGTCTTGCCTTGTTCCTGGTCACGTGGTCTGTCAGTTCCAGGTCTCATTCTTGGCTACTGCAAGGTCCTGGTGTAGGAAGAAAAAAAGGCTCCTCTTTCCCCAGATATATTCATTTATTAACCCCCAGAATATGGGAATATTACCTTAGATGACAAAAGAAGTGATCAAGTCAAGGGTCTTAAGAGGAGTGTACTATGGATTACGATACTGGGGGTGGGAGGACCCTTGTACCTCCCTTTAAGGGACAGTGGGAAATGACGCAGCCAGGGAAGGCACTGTGCAGGTAAGATGGTGAAAGACGCAGCCTCCAGCCAAGGGGGACCCAGCACCAGCTGCACCTGGGAGGGGCAAGGGTGGGATTCTGCCTGGAGCTTCCAGAGCTAAGCAAGCCTTTCCAACATCCAGATTTTAGCTCGTGATACTGATTTTTTGATTTCTCGCTCCCAGAAAGTGGAGGGGGTACGTTTCTGTCGTTTTAAGCCATCCAATTTATGACCATTTGTTATAGAAGCCTCAGGAACCAAGAGCCATACATCAGGTGGATTGCAGAGGGGACTTTCAGTCATTTCCCAGACCCTCAAGCCCAGGTAACCCCCTCCCACCCAGGATCTCTCAGGCTCTGAGAGAAAGATTAAAGTGTTTATCACTGAGTCACATGTATTTTCATTCATGGTCCTTTTCAATACCTAAATATCTTGCGTTAATAAGGATTTTTTTTTTTTTTTGAGACAGGGTCTCGCTTTGTAGTTCAGGCTGGTCCTGAGCTCACTATGTAGCTCAGGCAAGCCTCGAACTCAGCAGTCCTCCTGCCTCTGCCTCCTGAGTTCTGGGATTACAGGCGTAAGCCACCATGCCTGGCACTGCGGTATGTGGTATTGATGGCTGGTGGGCGTGAGCCTCCACGCCCAGCATTGTATGTGGTTACCGGGGATCGAACTCAGGACTTTGTGCTTGCGAGGTAGGTGCTGGAACCACTGAGCCAACCCTCCAGCCCAATAAGGATTATTTTTTATAATTGAGAAAAAATTTTATTCTGAAGGAATAATTTAAAAGAAATAACGCTAAAAATAAATTTTTAAAATAGGTGTGAAAGAAGCAAGTGTAAGAGAGAAGCTGGAGCAGCCCAAAGACCTGCTCATTCACCACAGACAGCGCGCACACCGCCCTGGGCCGCTCAGTAGCCAGCAAGGGAGCAGAGGAACGCAGCCCAACTGCTCAGAAAGGCTGCTATTCTTAGGCCCAAAGGCAGACGGGAATCTCTGCCAAGGTTCTGCTAGGCGCATATTAATCTACTCTTTTATAGAAGAGAGTGAAGCTGAGGGGTGAAATAACTGAAGAGGAGGAGATGAGATTGGAACCCGCAAAACAGCCTGGAGGAGTGAAGCCAGAAGTCCTGCCAACCGGAGACCTGGCCCAGTGCCAAACACTCTGACCTCTTATCTCCACTTTCTTGTTCGTAGCTCCGCCCTGCAAGCCAGGTAGGCCCCACAGCTGGTTTTGCCCTGGGCTGCCTTCAGCCAAGGCCCTGCAGACCTCAGCCTGGTGAACCCGCTCACCTTCTCTGAGCCTTGGCTCCAGTGCCCTCTTCCACTGCGGCCTCATGAACCGCTGAGTTAAAACCAGAGCTCACCCCCTTCCCTGCACTTCCCCGCTCCGCTCTATTTTTATCCACAGCACTTGTCACTTTCTAACATCCACACTGTTTGCTGTGTGTCATCTGCTCCCCTACTGAAAGGCAAGCCCTGCAAGGACAAGACGTGTGACTTTGGTTTACAGGGCCACCTCACCACCACATACAGAATCTGACACATAGTAGATGCTCACAAAGCTTTTGCTGAGTGACTGGTTGATACACAGGGCTACTCCCCACAGTGGTGAAGTAGTGTAAATATGGAAATATTCAGTACACACTATACACTTGAATGTGCCTTATTTAATTTAATTCTCCTAACAACCTTGCAAAATGTATGTTCCAGCTCCATTTTGCTGAGAATCTATGATACACACAAGGCCACAACTGATTGGGGGCTGGCATCCAGTCACCATCCTCTCATCCCTGCATTTCTTTGCTCTGGAGTCCTTTCTGACCATGTTCCCCTCTGCCACCCACAGAGGGGATTTGAACTCAGGTCCCTAACTCCTAGCTTATTCTTTTGCCGGGTATCAAGCCCCATCTCAGGTAACACAGTAAGCTTCAGTGTCGGGTACTTTTTCTACGGCTCCCCATTTGAGTCTCCTAGCAGGGCACTGAGAGGGAATCTGTCATTCTGATTTACAGGAAAGAAACAGAGGCTCGGACAGGGGAAGCAGTTTGCCTGTGGCAGCCCCTTGGCAAGGCAGAACCAGGACCTCACAGAGCTTAGGTTTGCTCCCCACCTCCAGTTCCACATCCCATTCTCCCCTTCTCTGCCTGACATCTCTTCCTGCTGGTCGGACCTTATTCCTCTCCACTAAGGCAGCTGAGAGATAACAGCTGAGAGATTCCAGCAGGCTGGGGGTTGAGGGTAAGGGAGTAGCTGAGGAAAGCTGCCCGGCCCCCTCCGGGGAAGTCCCCCTGCAGCCTCGTTTTGGGGGTTGCTCCCTGACCCAGGCCCTGGAGCTATCAAGGCCAGGAAGGGGTGATTGCTGTACAGGGTGGGGTGAGGCAACTCCAGGGCAGAAAATGCCCAGACAACCTTGACTATGACTGGATCCCCCCCTCCCCCGCTCGGCAAGGCCCGGCACGCCCACCCATAGTCCTAGCCTAGAACACTCACCCGCGGAGAGGATTCGGTTTGTCACGGCTGGGCAGGGCCGTGTCAAGACCAGCATAGGACCTAGTGGAGACTGAGCCCAGCTGGCTGCCGGGGTGGGGAGGGTCAGGCCTGTGGAAAGGGAGAAAGAGGCTGCCAGAGAGACAGGAGTCAAGAGGAGAGAAAAATAAAGACAAGAAGAGAGGGACTATAAAGGAAATGCAGATGGAAGGGCAAGGAAGTGACAGACAGAGCAAAGGGACAGTAAAGCAGAGGCTCAGAGACCGAGAGACAGAGACACACAGGGAAAAGGGAGCGAAGGACAGTCAGAGGGGCAGAAGGACATGCAGAGAGAGAATCTGAGAGAAGCGTGCGACCTGTCCCTGGGCCAGGGCCTGGCTCTGGGCAGCTCCTTAGCTGGCTGGGAGGCTGCCCGCTGCCAGCCTTGGGGAGGAGCTGTGCCCCCCACCCACGTGGAAGCTGTCAAGGTCCCTCCAAAATGAGAGTGTGGGGAGGAGGCCAGATGGGCACTGTGCTGACAGAGGAAGCTATGGATTTCGCAGAGGCCTGAGCAGGCAAAGGGTAGATCAGCAGCCTGGCTCTCTGGCCTGGATGTCCCCGGGGGAAGCACAGAGCCAGGGGGTCTTGGGTTCTGCAGGACAGGAACGCCTGGCTCAGGGGGTCGGAGAAGGCCCCTTCCCACCCTACTTATTCTCCAGTGGGAACACAGGAGCCCAGAAAGGAAAGGAGCGGCCCTCAGGCTCGCTGTTTACAGGTCTCCTGGTCTTCCCTGTATCCAGTTATCTACTCAGCCGCCATTAACAGCTCCTGCCGTGTACCAGGCGCTGTGCCTGACACTAACGGGACATGTAAGGTCTCTGCTCACAGCACGACATGGGAGGCACGTGTCCAGGACAGGGTGCTAAACGCAAGATACGGGCAAACTCAGGGGTGTAAAAGTCAGTTTGGGACTCAAGGGCAGCTTCCCCGGGGGACTATAAGAGTCAGACTGAAAGATGAGCAGGAACCAAGCAGGAGGAGAAGGGAAAGAAATCGTGCCAGGCAGAGGAAACTGAGTACCAACTGCCTGGCATGAAGGACAGAAAATGTGGCTCACCGTGCTCTCCCATGCACAAGGAAATTGAAACTATATTCTTTGTTTCATTACTAATCTGACTTTCCCCCGAACTCCTCCCTCTTCCCTCCCTGCCTTGGAGGGAAAAAATTACATCATGTCTCCTACTTTGGCTGAAAGTTTGGTCTGATCTGCTCCTGTAAACAACCCAGGTACCATGCAGTGCATCTTACATTAAAAAGTCTTACCCCCTTAAGTAACTTTCACCTCCACTGTGCGGGTGCTGGGAGTGTGGACAGAGTAGAGTCGGGGAGCTTGGAGACAATCAGACAGGCAGAGACGCGCCCGCAGACAGAGAAGAGATCTGCCTCCTGAGGGTGACTCCCTGGCTGTCCAGTTGGGGGGTCTCCGGCTAGTGGCTGGAGTTGTCCTTCAGCTCAGGCCATCGTGGCGATCCTGTCTGTGCCCCGAGAGCATGAAGAACCACAGCCTCAGCCCTGTTCTTCGCACACTTCGCTGTCCAGTGGTCTCTCCTCAGCCTCTGCTGCCGTGGCCTTCTACCCGCTGAGCGTCTTAGTTTATTGGCCCTCATTCTAGCCTTCAGGACACTTGGAATGTCAGACAGTGCAGAAAAGCAAAAGTTCAGGCCTCCCTTTCTTGGAGAAGACACAAATCCAAGTTTATAGGCTGCATTGTCTTGATGTTGCATAAAACTCCGTAGCATCAATGACAGACCAGGATATCTAGTGACCCCTATTCTTGAACATTTCTTCTCAGCTTTTAATATTATGAGTAATGTTACAATAAACATCCTTGTACTTTCCTCTTCCTCTTCTTCTTTGTCTCCTTCTCCTCCTCCTCCTCCTCCTCCTCCTCCTTCTTCTTTTCCTCCTCTTCCTTCTCCTTCTCTTTCTTCTTCTTTTGTTTTTGGAGTACTGGGGATGGAACTCATGACCTTATGCTTTCAAGGCAGGGGCAGCACCACTGAGATGCATCCCTGGCCCTTGTACTTTCATTTTATGCACAAATGCATGTGTTTCAGTGGGGGTAGGTACCAGTATGTAAACTGTGGGTCAAATGCAGCATGCAGTAGTCTTAATTCTGATGGAATCTGACAGATGGCTCCAAAGAGGTCACACCACATGGCCAGCAGCTCATGGGTACTGCTATGCTTGAGTGTGATTTATCCCCCAAGGGTTATGTGTCAGAGGCTGGGCCCTCGTGTGGCAGTGTGGGAGGCGGTAGGGACTTTGAAGATGTGGGGCCTCCCGCGAGGTCCCGAAGTCACTGCCCTTGGGAGGAATGAGGGCAATTCTCATGGGCTCCTGGGTAGTTCTCAGGAGAGCTGCTATTAAAGGGGTGGGCTCAGTGCTGCGCACGCCCTGACTCCCTGTCTGAGGGTTCCACTGCAGCGTCCTGCACGCACTCCTTCCAGGGTGGTGTGGTCGCCAGAGCCACACTCGTGCAGGCACCACGTCCTCAAACCTCCAGAACTGTAAGCTAAATAAACTTCTTTTATGAAGTACCAGACACAGAAGCTTTGCTATAATGATGAGAAACAAACCAATCTTGTTATCTTCAAGGGTTTTCAGATTTGTCAGACTCACAGGTGAAAACTAATTTTACAAGCATTATTCATTGTGGGCTTTCATTTTCCTGCTTTCATTTCCATTCAAACACTTTGCCCAGTTTTATGTTAGTTTGTCGGTATCTTTTGTTGATTTATAGGAGCTCTTTCCATTTTTTTTTGCAACATTCATCTCTTCTTATGTATATGGCAAATGTTTCTTTTTATTTGTTATTTGTTTTGTTTTTTAGTTTTTTCAAGACAGAGTCTTGCTATGTGGTTCAGCTCAGGCTCTTAACCTGCATAATCCTCCTGCCTCGTCCTCCTTAAGTCATTTGTGTTTTAATATTATTCTGTCCCTTATTCAGTGAAGCTCCTAATTGGTATGTAGTCAGATGTGCTAACCTCATCCTCAATGGTCATTGCCTTTTATTTCTCTGTTAAAATGTGTTCAGATCTCCAATCTGGTCTCTTAGCAGAAGACATCCTAGACCACGCTACACACAGAGGAAAAGGGGCTTCCAGCTTCCACGGCCCAGAGCCAGCACTCGGGTCCCACAACTTCTGGCACTTTCATTCCTCCCTGTCACATGATAGCAGTGTGCGGCAACTTGGCCCTCACACTGTGACAGCCAAAGGGAACCTCTCCTGGGCCACCATGGCCCGCTGGGGGGACCCTGCCAGGCTCCAACAAGGGCACAAAGTGCCTGGCCTGGCAACTCTGCCACTTGGCTCATGGCCATGGGTTGTCTGTGAAGCGGAGGATGGCACTGTCATCTCAGAGAGAAGGATCCTGTGCCCGTTTCTCCTCTGTGTGGACTCAGGGGTCTGGCTGCTGTTGCTGCTGAGCCCACGAAACACTCTAATTAAGCTCTAATTATACTCCCCTCTCCTGACCACACTGTTGTCCCCACTTAGGGTGCTTTTCCCCAGGCCTCCCCAGCCCTTTCCAAGGGTGGCTGTGCCTCTTAGGAATCCTCCGCCTCAGCCGTGTCTCCTCTTAGCCTGTGGCAGTCATGGGCCCCGTTTCTCAGCTTCATTTCCTGGCAGCCTGGAGCCGGGCTCGGGGAAGGTCCAGTGTCCACCTGCCCACAGCCCCGCCCATCATCAGCCGCTCCTCCAGGGACAACCACTCTCCTGGCCACAAGAACCTCTGCTCAGGTAGCCACACCCACGACTCTGGAGGCCACTTGCTCCTTCTGGCAGGGCACCCCCGCTCACCTGAATCTCAGGGTGACGGGTGAGAGGCACTCGGACATTCTGAGTAGCAGCCACCTGTAGAAGGCTGATTTAACTTATCCCTGGGCTCCCTATGCCACGAAGAACCACGGCAATCTGACTGTCTCAGTTTTCCAGGGACATCTGGACCCTAGCCATCAAAATATTATATTAATTGAGACTGACAGAACCAGTGACAGGATGAAAGCACATACTCCTTTTACACTGTCCTTTTCTTTTCAGTGAAATGTTCTGTTAATCATGTGTTACATATGGCTGAATTTTCATGCTACATTGACACTGAACCTGTTTCAGGCCCTGGGAATATAAGAACAAAGACACTGTCCCTTCAAGTTGGAGCTCCCAGTCATGCCGGAGGACAGGTGAGCAGCAGCCGGACCTGGCACAAGAGCAAATGCTGAGCAGAAAATTGAAGCAAGCACTGAGAAACCAGCTGGGGTGGGTAATTAACTCCCCAGGGGCCTGGGGAAGTCCAGAAGGGTCCCTAGGGATGGCAGAGATAATAAACCAGAAGGGCATTCCGGACAGATGGAACAGCTATGCCAAAGTCCGGGAGCTGGAGACAGCATCTGACTCATGGAGAAGGAAGAATACCCCGTGAGAGCCAGAGAGAGCTGTGTGGGAATGAGGGAAGGCAGGAGCCGGGCCATGAAGAGCCTGTGAGCACCAGTCTGAAAGGAGTTTGTGGGTTTTCTCTGCAGTGTAATCATAGAAAATTTTCAGTCACTTGTTTTATTGACATATGACCCACATACAGAAAATTTTCTATAATTACACATCATGGATTCCCACATCCAGATAAAAACATGGGACATGTCCAGTCCCAGAAGCCTCCCACAGTTCCCTGCCACTTAACTACATCCGCGGGGTGGAACGCTATTCTGCTGTCTTGCACCATGCCTGGGTTATGCCTGTCCACCGAACTTCATGCAAGTCCAAGTGCACCTGAAAACCCTGCCATGCCTTTTTTGTTGCTGTCTTGTGTGTCTGTGAGATTCCTCGACCTTGCTGTGAGAGCAGTAGTGGCTGTGCCCTCTTCCATGGCCTGTCAGTCCTCTTTGCTGTGCGTTGGCCCAAGAAATGTGCTGAATAACAATGCACAGGGCCATGAATATTTGAGTCCATATTTCAGGTGCATCTGGGCACTCTCCTCTGTTGGGCCTTTGCCGGTCAGAGTGTGGGTGCACATTCAGCTTTCAGATGCAACGCCAAATCCCTCCCATGGTATGTGTAAATGGAGAGTTCTGGGCAGGAGACAGGTGCAGGTTTGGTTTGGGGCAGATGCTTTCTCTGTCTCTCACTCTGTCTCTCTCTCTGTCTCTCTCTCTGTCTCTCTCTCTGTCTCTCTCTCTCTCTCTCTCTCTCTGGCCAAGCTGAGTGTGAGAGGGAGGGGAGAGCCTGCGGAGCTGTGCACCTGCAGCTGGAGAGGCAGGCAGGCAAGGGGGCTGGGGGCTGGAGAGGGTAGAGCGTGTGGAGTGAAGAAAGGCAGGACCACAGCCATGATGACTTGGGGAGGGAGTCCTGGGAGTGGAGAAGCCCAAGAGGGCACTAAGTAGGGGGAAGACCCAGTGAGGTGGGGGGGCAGTAAATCACAGCATTGAGAGGAAAATCTGAAGGAGGCAGGTCTACAGGGCCGGGCCCCAAGAGTACCAGCCAGTCAGGACCAAGCACGAGTCTGACATGAGATGTGTGTCTGTAATCCCGTGACATGGGGCAAGGGTTGGTGCTCACTGGTAAATTGTTTGCCAAGCAGGAGTAAGGCTCGGGGTTCAATCACTAGTCTCGTCGACCCAAAGGACAGAGCTCCAACTACTCACCAGTTTAACAAGGGACTTGGGACTTTGAGGAAGGCACGGGCACTGGGTTGGTACACGTGACACACCGCAGCAGGATGAGGCAGAGAGAGGAAGGATGTGCTCTGTGAGCTGGGCAGTGTACACACAGAAGACACTGCTGCTTCTGAAGTCACCAGGCAGAGGCCGGGGCTCAGCTCCTAGGAGAAACAGGTCCAGGCTGTTGTCTCCATCCTGCCTCAGGTTTAGTAGGAAACGTCCTGCCCTGCCGCTGTGGCCAGTGTGCCGTGGAGGAGCGGATGGGGTTGGAAGTGGAAAGTCAGGGAGATTGAAGGCTGAAGGGCTGGGCAACTCTCTCAACTCTGTTTATCTGAGCTGAAAGGTTGTTTGGGAGGCTGGAAATGGGAATTGCTTCATGGGATAAGAATGAAAACAAAGAAAACCCATGTATTGTTCCTAACACAAAGCACATTTGGCCAGTGTCCAAGGCCCCTCTTTCCTGGGAACACCCTGCCCTCCACTCTCATCATCTTAAGGAGTCTGTCTGCTTACTACGAAGGGCAGTGGCTGCAGATGAGACTAGAGTCTGGCCCTGTGCTAAACACTTCCCATACTATATCTCAGTTAATTTTCTCGGCAACCTGCTGAAGAGAGTATAGCCGGAAAAAAATACTCATTTTACAGATAGAAAAACTGAGGCCCGGGGAAGTGAAAAGACTTGGTCAAGATAACCCAATCAGGAGGCTGCAGACACTGACTCCTCCAAAGCTCCTGTACTTCTAACTCCACTAGGCCAATCCTCCTGTGAGACCCAGCCTCTTAGAATTTTGGAGCCACATGTTGGCCACTCTAGGAAAGCCCAAATCCTTCTTACTTCCCAAATGTCAGAGTCCAGTGCATTAAGGAACACCACGACCACCAACACTGAGTTTTCTATTGGCCGCATGACCCTAAACAAGCCATTCTCTTCTCTGTGCCTGTTTTCTCCTCGGTAAAATGGGAATCATCATCTACCCGGCAGGGCAGTGTTGCAGATTAACTGAATGGAATAGCAAGGACTAAGCACAAGTATCTCAGAATAAGCACCTATTCAGGTAAGTATTGTTCTTTTTTCCACTTTCCACATTTGGTCTCTCTTCTGTCAAAGGTCTGGCCTTCTGCTGGGGCAATGGTCGTTGTGCATAAGAGCTCACTAAGAGTTCATGTTTGCTCTGGGTGATCCAGAAGATCTTTCACCCCTGATCTTCCAGCTGGAGGTGCCCCTCACCCCAAGACAGTCTCAGACCTGCAAAAACACAGGGTGGAGTGTCCTGGCTTAGAGCCATGGAATCTGTCAACCAACAGCTATTTCATGTAGTCACAGCCTAAAGGGCCCATAGCTCTCAATGGAGTACGTTCAATTGTATGTATGAGTGCACACGGTCTGACACACAGAGCCCTCCTCACACCCATTGCCATGGCTTGGTCATATATAGTCATAACTGAGAATGTATGATCGAAGAAGTAACCTGTTATGGGTCCAGTTGGGGAGCAGGGCAGCAGCTGGCAACAGGATGCAAAAACCTCTTATGTGGGCAACGTCACAGTCCTGCGCACATGGGGCTCTGTCTTCAGCCCCTGGCACTTCCAGCCAGGAAGAGCTTTGCTCCCATCAGATCAGAAGGGCAGGTGCTTGCAGAGCCCATGACCCCGGCTGGCAGGAGAGAGGCCTGGGCTGTGTCCCACAGCTGTGCTGTGGGCAGAGTGTGACCTTACCGCTTAGCTCATGGTGCTGGGGGCCACAGGTTTGGTCAGCCCAGGATTCCTGTAGACAGGTCAGGGTCTCACCCACCTTTCTGCCTGGAGATAGCTAAGTTCTAGACGTGGGCAGAGGAAGGGAGGGCCAGGGTCTGTGCTGGGCCCCCTCCTCTGGGATGGATCCCCCACTCCTCCTCATCCCTCTGGCACAGGTTGGAGCCCACATTTCCACTTGGCCAGACCCACTCTTAGACCTAGGCATGAGAGGGTTGGGTTTGGAGCTTTAGAGGCCCATACACGTCACAAAAACATAACTACAAATGTACAGCCAGTCTTAGGAGAAATTACTGTTAATGTCTATTGTTTGTCATCAGTTTCGACTGGGGAGGTTCCCTTGAGATGCAGCCACCCAAAAGAGACTCAGAGCTTTGGGCTGGATTAGAAATCTGTAGTCTCAGGTACGGCTCAGCTGTGTGCACTCCTGTGGCCCCTGGCCAGCCCATCCTTGGCCGCTTGGTCCCCTGCCAGGCTCACAACAGTCTACACTTACACCAGAACACACAGCACTGGCCATGACTTTGTTATGTAAGTTATTTACACAAGCCAGCATTGACCTCGGTCATATCCATTATTTACACTGTAAGGACGAGGTGGACTTGTACTGAAATCCTGGTGACTTGACTTAATGCCCACCAGAAACCACACCCCCCATGCGTGCACAGCCATCTTTGCCTTCCTTTTTTCCCTACATCTACTTACTGACTGAGCAAATAAAAATGACTAGAGGTAGAAGGAAGAGGCAATTGAGAATATGTCACTAAGTGAGCATCAAGCATTCCTGGTGTCACACATACTGAGTAGGGGCACAAGGGGATTGGAGAGGTGGACTCCTCGCCCCCTGGCTATGCAGCTTGGCTCTCAGCTGCCCCCACCATGCCTGGCCCCTCAGATCAGCACTCCAGCACCATAAGCCTCACAGCAAGCTGGAGCAGCTGGAGATAATGAGCTCAGATGGGCCCCTGTGAGATAATTAAATCAGGGCCAAGGGGAGTGGGTCATAATTGAGTGCACGGAAGCGGAAGCGAGGATGGAACTTTAAGGTCCTGAAGGAAATCAGAGGCATAGAGGTATTCACCCGGGGCCTGGCTAAAGCTCTGGGGGTGGCACATTGGTGAGGGCAGGAGTGCCCAGCTGTGGCCCCCTCCAAAACTTGCTAAGCCTCAGAGGTGGAGGTCCTCTTACTTCTGTGCAGCTGCAGAGACAAACCCCTAGGGAGGTCGGGCTCCTGCAAGGCTCTCAGCTCAGCCGGAACAGAAGCCAGGGCTTCGCACAAATGCGCTCTTTCCATGCGCTCCAGGAGCTCTGAAGTTCAGGGGCTGTGACTTGCTCCCATGCAGCCTTTTTCCTCATCAAGATGCTAATGAGACCAAGTCACTGAGTCCCACCTTGGCTCCCCCACAGGGCTCTTCATTCCCATGACTCCAGCTTCCAATCCCTAAAGCCAAACACAGTCTTAAAACTAATTGGTCAAGTCAGTAAATTCAGCAAGCACTTGTTCTGCTGGTTAAATGGGCTCTAATCTGACTCTTCTGCCCCATCAGACCCACACTCCAGCAGCTCAGATCCATTTCAGAATGACCAATGATTCGTATACAATTCAAGGGTGGCAGTTGGGTCCCATTTGCCACCCCCTGATTCTCAATACCGAGCATAGAGCTTCCCACAGAGAGGGCCTCTTGAGGGTGTTGGAAGAATGAATGAATGAAGCATATCTTTTAACTGGAACAATATCCCCAGGCCGATAGCAGGGCTTGACGTATCAACAGTGCCAGAAAATGTGCAGGGTGGGTGGCCCGTGTCATCAGTTGGATCTGTCTCCCTGGAAGGGCCTTTTGCCCTTCAAGATCTGTCATCATCCCCTGCCTGTTCTGTCCGGTACCAGAGGCCAACTAAGGAGCAGCATCAAAAGGCCCCAGTGCCCTTTGCTTTCTGGTTGGGTCAAGCCAAAGTGGTGCCCAACATGAGATGGGAAAAAGGGAGGGAAGAACAGAGGGAGGAAGGGAATGAGGGAAGAAAGACAGGTGGCTTTCACCTGGGCTCTCTTTGTGGCACCTCTGCCTGGCATATTCCTTGACGACAAAGGGCACTGCTTCTGTTGGGCAGCCCTCTCCACCTGGCCATCTCCCTCTTCACCCCTTCAGGATCCATGGGAAATCGCTTCTGCCATTCCTGATTCTAGGGTACTGGCAAGACCCTGTGTGGTTTCCCTGAGAAGTACCCACTCTTCCTTTCTTAAACAGTGCTTTTGTCACACGTACCTTGAACTAGCTGAATTTAAGTGTGGGTCTGTTTCCTACTGGAATCCTGGCTGCCACAGATGGGTAGATTTGAGGCTAGATGAACGGTTGGAAGGAGGTAGTACAACATAGTAGTTAAGAGCCCAAGTACTGTAGCTTGGATCAGCTGTATGAACTGGACCAATTTGGTAAGACCTCTAAGATTTCATTTTCTCAGCTGTGAAGCAAGAATTAAAATAGTGATTTACTCGCAGGGCTCTTGTGAGGACCGGACATGATAAGAAATGCAGAGTCGAGCATCTTGCTCGGCACACAGTAAGTGTTCCCTAAATGGTTGTCATTGCTTCTGTGACTGGCCAACTGGGTGGTACAATGAAGGCCTGAGTGTCTCCTTCAGCTGGAGCCACATGAAGTTCATGAACAAGGAGATGCAGGCAGGTCGGCATGGAAATCCTCTGTGCTGTCCCCTGGGCGGGCAGAGTCTCCCTTGTCTTCCGGAGCTGGACTTCGGGTGATCATCTAAGGGGCCACACAGAGCTCCAGTGGGCTCCTGGAGGATAACACATGGCTTTGTCTTCTCATCTTGAGGATGGGAATACGGAGGGCTGGTGGGGCACTTTTTGACATATGAGGTGTGATGGAAAACTATATCAACTGTTCATGTTCATGCTGAGGCACTTTGTGTTGTTCAGGGTCCCAGGAACCCACCCAGGTCCGTTCCTACCTCACAGTCACTTGAGGTTCACTGAGGTCTCCTCTGAGACAAGGGCCACCCCAAATCCTGGACAGGTCAGGCAGAATTCCCCACTTGGTTGGCTCATAGAGCACATGTCCAGAGGTGGTCAGCACAGGAAGATAGTTGAGTGTGAGCCCTTAGAAATTCACAGGGGTGGACACTGAAGTCCAAGAAGAAAAAAAGACCTGCCCAAGGCCACCTAGCATTTTGGAGCAGAGCCTGGTCTTGCCTTGGTATTCCAGTCACAAGGTTCTTTCCTCTGCTGGAGGCAGCATGGGCTACGGCTTGTTGCCAGAGAAATGAGGGATCTTGGAAATTGACCTGAGTTCAAGGTCTAATCCTGTAGACCTGCTGAGGGTCAGTAGCAATTTCCTTTCACTTCAATTTTTTTTTTTTTTTTTTTTTTTTTTTTTTTTTTTTTTTTTTTTTTTTTTTTTTTTTTTTTTTTTTTTTTTTTTTTTTTTTTT
>PVIC010000312.1:48491-65046 GCA_004025085.1 Thryonomys swinderianus | reverse complement strand
AGAATCACTGAGCTAACCCTCCGGCCCCTTTCACTTCAATTTTAATAAAACTTTAAATAAAAATGATTCCTTCCTTGTATGGGAATGTATAGAGAACACGTTCTTTGTACTTGAATATGGTATAGATCAATCCATAATGTCCTTTTTTTGTGCAGGATGGTTCCATCCAATTAATTTTTATTGGTATCTGTGTAATTATTAATTGTGTGCTTCATTTCTCAGTCTCCTTATCCAAAGCAATGGAGGCTATAAGCAAAACACTCTGTGGAAGCCCTAGAACATAATAGATACTCCCTAAAATTTTGTCCCCTCCTTTACCTTCCCGTTTTGCTAAAGTCACTTCTCCTTTCAGTAGTCACATAGCCCAGTGAACATAAAAATAAAATTGTGACAGGGCCAGAGGGTTAGCTCAGTGGTTCCGGCGCCTACCTCGCAAACTCAAGGTCCTGAGTTTGATCCCTGGCAACCACATACAATGCTGGGCGTGGAGACTCACGCCCACCAGCAATCAACCAGCAATCAGCACCACGTACCACAGTGCCAGGCGTGGTGGCTCACGCCTGTAATCCCAGCACTCAGGAGGCAGAGACAGGAGGATTGCTGAGTTCGAAGCTTGCCTAGGCTAACATAGTGAGCTCAGAGCTAGCCTGAACTACAAAGCAAGACCCTGTCTCAAAAAAATAAAAAATAAAATTGTGACAGATAGAAAAGAGTAAGGAGTTAGCTTCTGAAATCATCTCAGAGAGGTTTATAAAGTTAACAGAAGAAAAGCAATATGTTTTAAAAATCTGGGCACACTGTCAGGTCACACCTAAGACTTCTGGAAGCAAACCCAGCAAGAAAAATGGATTCTGTGTGTTCTGACTCACACCCAAGAAAATGGTGGAATTCTCTTTTGACAGCTGAATGCTTCCTGGCCGCAGGTACTTATGAGTCCAATGTGGGAAGACCCTGATGTCTTTGAGTCTGGCCTCCCGCTTACATTGCTGTTTGTCATGCACTGTAGGCCAATATTTCATTATGCTACTCAGAACAGCATGTAAGTTAAGATTTACAAATTGTTGGGCCAGAGATTTAGCTCAGTGGTTCCCTTGCCTGCCTGTCAAGCACAAGGTCCCTGGTTTGATCCCGGTAACCACATACAATGATATGATCTTGGGCGTGGTGACTCATGCCCACCGGCAATCAGTACTACAACCCACAATATGGATGTGGTGGCTCATGCCTGTAATCCCAGCACTCGGGAGGCAGAGGCAGGAGGATTGCTGAGTTTGAGGCTTGCCTGGGCTACATAGTGAGCTCAGGACCAGCCTGAACTACAAAGTGAGACCCTGTCTCAAAAAAAAAAAAAAAGATTTATAAATTATTCATTTCTGGAATTTTCCATTTAATATTTTTGGACCATAGTGGACTTTGGTAGCAGAAACAATGGAGAAAGGGCAGCTACTGTAGCTGCTCACTGTTAAATGAATAGCCAGACTCTGTGGAAACATTTTGGTTTACAAGCTACTATTTTGATAGCCATCCATTGCCCCAAAAGGAACAAGCTGGAGGTGGTGGGCCTGGGCCAAGACAGGCCCAGCAGGATCCCAGCTTCCCTGATACTAGAAAGGTACCATCCAGGAGAGAGGCTACTATTACTGAGAAACCTCCCACACATGCCTGCATTCCATATCAGAAGCTGGGAGATCCCCAGGCCTGGAAATTCCCTCCACCCTAGGTCACTGCAGGGCTGCTCATTCTCTGCACCATATCTTGGAAGGATAAATTGGCTCATGATCAGTAGTTCTGGAATTCATTACAGGAAGTAGGTGTCTGAGCAAGGAGAAGGGTTACTGATTAAAGAGCCAAGAATTCTGGGTTCTGATTTCCACTTCAGCAATTTTACACATGGGATAGGTGGACCTGGGTTCAGTTCCAGCTCTGCAGTGGAGGAACTGTCTTGTTCCTGGGAAGTCAGGTAGCTCATTGAACCCTGGCTTGCTCTTCTGAGAAGGTATTATGGTTTCTTTTTAGCAGGTTCTTATAGGATGACAGAGAAAGCAGCAGGGCACATAGTCAATCACATGCAAAGGTTCTGCTTGATCCGTAGCTGCTATCCATAGACCCTGAGATCTCCTTCACCAGCCCAGTGAGATTCAGGAAGCAAAGCCTGGCAGGCGGCTCTCCAGGACCCCGATGATCTTTTCAATTAGCTGGTGCCATATTTAACCAGACATGCATAAGTGAATGCTCTGTACACTGTAGAGTGCTGAGACCTTGTGTCCAAAGTCCCAGTTCAGATCTACCTCCTGAACAAAGACATTCATCTTTGCCTCCAAGACCATCACTGGGATGTTTGGTGGCCATGGCAGGCTTATCACTCCCAAATTAAGCTGCATTCTTTCCTATTAAACTCATTCCAGGTATTGGATCCATCTAGAGACTGGCTCTGTCCATCTGCCTAGACAGAAGCTTGGTCTCCACTGCCCAGAAGTTCCACTTCCTTTGCGTTTTTCAGATGTCCCTTCTTTCTGCCTCTACCCCCTTGGCACCCTCAGGATTTCTTTGCTAAACTGGAACAACCACCTTCTCACTGGCCTCTGGGGTCCAAGGTGGCATTCCATTTCATTCTTGTGCCGCGGAGCTCCCTTCCTAAAGCTTTTGATCCCTCCCGTGAAATGTCTCTCATCCTTGATATCACTCCATGATGGTTATTGAAGCTTTGGTTCCTGAGAAGATTTGCTGACAGGAGCTCATTGAAGAATACTCTCAGGATGAATTGCTGATTGGGAGGGTCTGTAACCGGAGCAGAACTGGGCTGAGAGACAAGCTTGGCTGCGTGGAAGATCCCGCAAGGGCCTCTGGGAGTTCTCATAGAGTTGTGGAATGGGGGCGACCTTTCTTAGTTGTTTTAAGTTAGGAGGGGTGGGCTAACCCCCCCATGAATACGACACTGGAGACAGATTGGTCTTGGGAAGGGACACGGCATTCAGTGAGGAGACGGTGTCCATGACGATCTCAGCAGCAATTTGTCTTCTGTCAGCACCCCTAGCAGCTGAGCAGGGAGTGCCCCAATCCAGGGGCCACAGGCATCTGCGCAGTACCCATCATGCCCACCACGAAGGTCCTTGGGTCACATAGATCTTTAGGAAGATTTGTGATGTAATGTAAAGACCACTCCTCCTTGCTGAATCGTGGACATCTGATTTAGCACGAAGGCCTTCTGGGCACCATCCCAAACACCCTCTGCATTCCGCTCTCATCTGTCCCTTCTCTCCACTCGCTCCAACTTTCTAGCCATATTGTGCTTCTTGCAGTTTCCTGAGCTCAACATGTTATTTTACACCTCTCTGCTTCTGTACATGTTATTTCATCTGCCTGGAATGCCTTCAAATGGAACAGAGAAATCCTGTTCTTTTCTTCCAGCCAATCTCTACTCTTCCATCAAGACTCCAGCTAAGCTCTACCACCCCTGGGGATCCTTCCATTAATTCCCCCGAAGTCAGTGCTCCCATGCGCCCTGGACACACCCAGTGGGCTCAGAGCACATGTCCTGGCTGCTGGGTTACTTGTGGAGCGGGAAGTCTTAGGTAGTGGCAGCTGGGAGGAGACAGTGGGCGAGAAAGCTGGACGCTTGAGAGTCCCCAGCACGTCAGGGGAGGGCACAAAGTGTCTCACTATTATCCATCCTCCTCTCTCTCAGGGCCATCATCACTGTCATCACTGTATCATTACGGCCACACTTTCTCGGTGCTGACCACATACCAGGCCCTGTGCCATTGTTTTCTGGACATGTTTTCTTTGAATCCCTACTTTATCTTTACTGTTAATAACTGCCCCAGTAGATACCATTATTATCATTATTTTATGATGAGGAAACTGAGTTTGGGGAAGGTTAAGAGCTCTGCTCAGAGTTACAGCTGGGCAGGGATGGGTCTGGCCTGAGGGTGCTGTGCATTTACCAACCACAGCAGCGGGCAGCTGGCCACACTGACCTCATCCCTTCTCCACCCTCCTACACCCTCACATCTTCGGGAAATCTTCTCCTCAACCACCAGCCTTCCCGCTGAGAAAATGTCTTGTGGGCACAGCTGGAGCAGCCACAAGCTGTGGGAGGGGTGAGGGCAGAGGTTCACAGCCACATTTGCCCTTCTAGATTGACCAAGATGGGGCTCGATTCATCTGTGGTTTCTGCAGTCACGCAGTCGCTTGGACATTACATGTCCCATCCTCGTGTCTGCAAATAAGACATATTAATTCACCAAATGGACAAGCCCTTTCTGAGGTCACGCTGCCTGTCAGTGGCCACTAGGGATGCAGCCTGGATTCCGGGCTACCCGGCCAGGCACCTGCTTGATGTGAGGCTACCTGCAGCAAAGGCCACCTCCAAGGAACAACGGAGGGAAATGCCCTCCTCAGTCAGGAGGCTGCCCCTACCAAGGCTGTTGGCCGTAGCCCTACCTCCTCTGGAGGGCACCAGTAATTGAACCCCAGGGGATGAGGTTGCTGGAGCTCTGGCCCACAGTCAGGCCTCTAACTGGAAACCCCCCATTCTGGCTCCCTTGCTTAGGAAATCCACAGGCAGCCACACTTGATTCTGAGGAGGTTCTTGGAGGCGGCAGATGCCAAACCTGGCCAAACAGGGACATATGGACAAATGAGAGATAGCATAGCCTTTTAGTAAGATCAGGTTTAGACTGTATTAACCATGTGGACTTTGGGAAAACATCTGATTGCTTTGTGCCTCATAACCATAGTTTTTATCTACCAAATGTGTTGGGAGTTATCTGGGAAGATTATCCTGGGGATTCAATGTGATAGATATTGAGAGCATTCGGTGGGGTAATAGGGCCTGGTGACAAGGTTGGCTGGCAATTGAGTTGGGGTGGGACACAGCCTCAGAGAGCATCACATTCTCCAGGCCTCTACAGTCCAAGTGTGGCATGGCCAGGCTGCCCAAGGCTGGGGCCATGGGGTTCTCTGAGCTCTGCAGACAGAACTGGCCCTAGTGATTTGGTGGTGCAAGAAGAAAGCTATGGAGTGAAGGGGCCCTTCCGTGAAGGTGGGAGGAGCCTGTGGGAAGTTGGGTGATTCCCCTGGGCCCAGAGAAGGAGAGGTTTTCCCAAGATCCCACAGCCAGACTGGATGGGCTGGGCCTGGACCCCAGTACTTTGCAGAAGGACAAAGATGGGGGGGATCAGTTCAGAAAGGACTGTACTCACCTGGAAAAGCCTGGGCAGGAGGAGGGAACTTCTGCAACCACTGGCAAACAGCTGGCAGCTTCTGGGTAGCCTTGGCTCTCACAGAGCAGGAAGCCTCCGAAGCCAGTGAGGAGGAACTGCCAAGATCTGCCCTTGTTTGGACTCTGTTCCCCTCAGACCCAACCAGGTATCCACTTTCCACGTCACCCCACTCACTAGTGTGCTCTGCCTCGCACTCGAGACCTTTTTATCCCTTAGCACATGCTGCTCTGCCCATGCCACATGTTGATCCCTTCGACCTCTGACCTGCTGCTTAGGGGAGCCTTTTCTGAGAGGCTTCTGGGCCCTCCGCCTTCCTTCTGAAGCAGATCAGCTGCCGCCAGCTCTGGCTCCCAGCCTGCTGCCTCCTTCCTGCTGTCCACCGCAGGCCCAGGCCATCCCAGCAATCGCTGGCTGTGTCTCTCTGCATCCCATATCAGACGGGAGGCTCTAGAAAGCGGGGCTGGGTGTGACTTAAGGCAACGTCCTCCAAAGCATCAAAGCGCTGCCCACCTCCTTTCTCCCACCCTCTCCCTTCCCTCTCAGAACCTGACAGGATGCCTACTGTGTGGCAGGCATGATGCAGGGGAGAGAGTGTGACACACACCAAATCCCCACTATGTGGTTATCATGCTACTGGAGAGGGGCAAAATGAAACTATAACAGTCCACATAAGTTTGGCAGTGGTGAATGCCAGAGAAAAGGTGAAATGATGCTTACTGAAGTGGGAGCTGCAGACAAGGGGGGGCCAGCTTCAGACAGTTCAGGGGGCTGGGTTAGTCTGCAGTCTTCCCTCTGTCAGGAGCTGGAGGAGGAGGCTTTCTGGGAAGGAAGCCTTGGGCCCCTGGAAGTGCCAGACGTCTCTTCCACCCACAGACATGCTTCCTGGCTCTCCAGGAATTTGACTCAGCAACAGTGCTGAGCAGTTAGTTGTGGAACAGCCACAATAGCTGCCTTTTATTGAGAGCGAGGCTTCAGTGGCCCTCCTGTCCAGACTCCTGCTGAAGGAGTGCCCAGCGTCACACAGCTGGTCCCTGTCCCAGCTGGGACTGGAACCCAGGTTTGTTGACTCCCGGATCCCTCACATTTTCTACTTCACCTTCCAAAATCCAGAAGCCTTGGAGCAAATCAACAGTCCTTTGGCAGAAAGTAAGGACCAGGGTCACATCTACACAGCAAGGTCCTAATCCCAACTTAGATTTGCTGAGTGGGAGTCCTTCAGCTCCTCTGGGCCTCAGTTTCTCTTAGTGTCAGAAAAATCTCACTAGCCCAGCCCAGTGGGGATGGTCATTGTCAGCATCAGATGAAAGGCAGAGAAAAAGTCCCGTGGAAAGCACCAAACATAGCAGCCTGCCCTTCTCCCCAGACCGCTCCAACCCAGCCACTGCTCTCCTGACCCTCCAACACTCCCTCAAGTCTAGGCCTATGCTAAACTGGCCTATCATTTTATGGAAAGCTTGCTGTTGAGCTTGTTGGACAGAGGCAAAAGCATTTGCACTACCCAACTTCAGGATGGCCTGGCAGAAAACCAGCTCTAAGGTCAGGGCCAAACTGAGGGCAGGGCTGTTAACCTAGAAAGAGATGAGAGTGGGATCAAAGTTTGGGTGTCCTGGGTTCCAGCTGACACAGAATGACTCAGGAACTTTCTGACTCCCTCCTGGAGTCATTTCTGAAAGCTGGAAGTTCAAGGTCAAGGTGTTGCCAGGGTGGGTTTCTTGAGACCTCTCTTCCTGCCTTGTAGCTAGCCATCTTCACATTTACATGGCATCCTCCGTGTGAGTCTGCGCCCAGATTCCCTTGTTTTACAAGGACACCAGTTAAGATTAGAGCTCCTCATGATATGATGTGTGTATACAATGTATCAATAAAGATTAAAAAAAAAAAAGAGGGCCAGAGATTTAGCTCAGTGGTTTCGGTGCCTGCCTAGCAAGCTCAAGGTCCCTGGTTTGACTCCCGGTAACCATATACCACAACGCCGGGCTTGGTGGCTCACACCTGTCATCCTACCACTTGGGAGGCAGAGGCAGGAGGACTGCTAAGTTCAAGACTTGCCTGGGCTACAAAGTGAGCTCAGAGCCAGCCTGAACTACCAAGTGACAACCTGTCTCAAAAAAAAAAAAAAAAAAAAAAGGATTAGAGCTCCTCCTAGTGATCTTATTTTAACTTTTGCACCCCTCTAAAGACCCAAATACAGTCACAAACTGAGATCTGGGAGTTAGAATTTCAACAGATACATGGTGGTGGTGGTGGTGGGGATTCAAACTACAACAACGAATAAGTAGCAGACCCAAACTTGAACTTGGGAAACCTGCCCTCTTTCGTCCTTTCCACACTATGTTTCTCCCTCTCCCCTGAACCCAAACGTTTCTCACTGCCTTGCCCCACAGGAGCTCAGGTGGTCCAGATGTCTGCTCCATAGGAAGTTCTCTGCCCCTTGTTTCATTTAACACAACCATACCGTGAGGGGACCTTATGAAGAAACTGAGTCTCAGGGAGGGAGTGCACAAGTACACACGGCGAGTTAGTGGCTGTGGCAGGGTGTGAACTTCTCCTAGAATGCTGGTTGCATTACCTGACCCACCTACAGCAGTGTAGCAGTTTGGCAATGTGGTCAAATGGATGGTGGCACTTGGCTGAGGCAGAGGCAGAGGCAGAAGCTGATGGTCCTTAGCTACTGATTTGCTAGAAAGCAGAATGAGGGTAGTGAAGAATGTGGTTGTGTCCCTGCCAAAATAGAAGCAGACCAATAATTTTACCTGTGGGGCAGTCCTGACATGCACCCTCTGGACATCAGCCTCTTCTCTGGGGTCAGTGATTCCCTAGGAGGTAGGACCTTTATGGAAAGCCAGAGTTAGCACGTGGAAATGCAAAAACTGCCAGCAACTTCTGACCTGGAAAGAGTTTGTCAGGACGGAATTTCCTTCCATTAAAAAGAGAGCCTCTATCTAAGGAATCACAACACAGAGCAGTGTGCAGGGTTGGAATGGGCCTAAGAATCACACTGTCCAAGTTCCTTATTTGACATTCCGGGAGACTCACATGCAGTGCCCAAAGATTGGCCTGGATGTGTGCAGTGAGGGGGGCCTGAACCAAGCCCAGATCCCTGGGCTTCATTGTTCCTGGCCACATTGGCCTAGGGGTCCTGACTTCCACAGAATGACCCTCCCATGCCTGCTATTCACTTACCCCACAAGAGTACACGAGTTCAGCAGCCTGTGGACTTGCTGATGAACCCTGGAGATAAGGAAGCCTAGTATTGGCATCCGAGTTTCAATGCCCTTCACCTAACTGGACCTGGCCTGGGCTCGGTCCCAGCACCTTCTTGTCCCCCAGGCCTAGGTCACATGCTATTGACCACATGAACCCAGATGCCCCTACTCATGAATGAGAAGGCGGGGGCCACACACCATAGCCGGAACTCCCTCTCTCCTAGGCCCCAAGTGAGTGAAGCCCATTAGTGCAGTTCTAAAGCCAGAGGGATTGGATTCAAGTTTGAGTTCTACCACCCACTGGCTCTGAGAATTGAATAATTTATGTCTCTATGTCTTAATTTTCTTCTCTGTAAAGTGAAGGTGATAATAGTAATGCTTTCCACATAGCATTGTGAGGACTGAGTTAAGATTACACTGTGTCTTGGTTATTATGGGCTGTAGCTAAGTTGTCAAGTACATTTTGTTTACTGGGCCCACTGTGATTTGCCAACAATACGAAAACTAACTTCGTCTATTCATCAGTTCTTCCTCTTTCACTGTGTGGCCTTGGGCAGCCATTTTTCCTCTCTGAACTCCAATCTGCAAATGGGGGCAGTTCCTTCAGATGTGACCATGGCATGAACCCTAGGGAATGCATTAAGGATGCTCTATGGCTGTGATGTCCACCGGAAATGCAAGTGAGAGCATGCACGCAGATGAGTACCTTTTTGGAATGGTAGGGGCCGGTCCTGCAGATGTGAGAGAAGGACTTGGGGCTGGCTGGGTGGGAGGGGAGGATCCCCCTCAGCCATGTTCAGGACACTGACCTCGCGGTTCACAGTGGACTGGAGTGCCCTGTTTTGCAAAATTACTCCTGGGCCATCTGTTTTGACAGCACAAAGCCACGGCAGATGAACTTCCCTCACCCGCTTGGCAGGCTCCTGGATTCAGAGGCACAGTGGCGAAGGCACACACTTTTGCAACTGCGCGCTGCGCCTGCCCTGCTCTTTCACCCTGTTCTCTCTCTTGCAGCGGCTCTCAGTCTCTTCTCCCTCCACCCCAATTTGGACCAATCGCTTCCTCAGGCTCTGGCTTTCAGGCAGACCTTGACCTCCCAGCATCTAAGTCTTTAGCGGGAGACTCCTGTGATATGAGCCCCTGGGCTAACAGGAGGGGTCCTGGAGCAGTGGACACAGCAGAAAGCGAGGCTTAGAGTCTGGAGAGCACTGCCGTGTGTGTGTGGATGGGGGGGCTGCCACTCAGGAGGAGGGGACCATTAACTATGGAAGAGCCTCTGTCCAGGATAGGCCCTCACCTAGTAGTTCTCAGGAACATGGATGGGCTGAGGCCGGCAAGACTCTGGGGCAAAGCCATGATGGCCAGGGGTCTCCCTGACACTAGGGACACAGAGGGGCCTGCATGGCTCAACATGGGATGTGGCGCAGAAGACCTCTCAGCAGATGTGAGGGACATGCATGTAGGACTATGGAGAGACTCTGAGGTCCAGCAGCCCATGGTGAAAACCTCCGTTTTACCCCTCACATGCCATGCACTTATGATCAAAGTACTTCCCCAGTCTAAGCTTCAGTTTTTTCATCCATTTTCCATCCATAAGATCAGACTTCTAACTCTACTGACTATCACGAGCACTCAGGGCAACATTTGCACACAGCAGGAGCTTGGTAATCTTCTCCCTCCCTTGTCCCCTACACCTGTCTCACGTGGAGTGTCCTCAGTGTGAACTGAGTCACACCTTTATTCCACAACTGGGTTGGGGGTAGGGACTGGTGTAGCAAGAATGAGGGTCTCAGAATCACAGGCTGGGCTTTGAGTGCCAGCTCTTCCATTGGTTATGCGAGTGACCTTGGCATTTAAGAAGGAGCCTGATGAGGCGCTTCCCGCTGTTCCTCTGCCCAGAGATGTGATGCGCAGTCTGGACAAACCCCTACCCTCTCTGAACCTTGGTTTCTCCAACTGTAAAATCCAAGATTCCACAGCACTTCAGTCTGTCCTGAGTGCAGAGAACCCTTCCCAAAGGTCCTTGTCGACACCGAGAAGAAGGCACACACATTCAAAGCCCAGGCTGGGCAGGGCAGAACCTTTTCTCAGCACTTCATAAACAAGAAAACTGAAAGCAGGGGGATCACAGCTGGGTGCTCTGAGCAGAAACATTCTCGAATCCTGTGTGTTTATTCTGTGAATCCAGCCACTACGTTTCCACGATTCTGGCAATTTATGACTCTGATTGTAGCACACTATGTTGTAGACGGTCTTTGTTCCAAACACTGGGTTCCTGACACGGTGATTCTGTCAATGGTTTAATATTCCTTAACTCTAAAAGTCTATTCCTCAAAAAATGTGCCCTGAGTGCCTACTGTGTGCTGGGCCCTAAGTCTATGGAGGGGACAGAGGAACAAGCACAGAGGAGACCGCAGTGCCGCAGAGCCTACAGTGCTGGAGATCAGCTCCATGGGCCTTCAGCACGAGGAACAACGGAAGGTGTGGTGTGGGGACAGAATGGTCCCCAAAGCGGTCACTGAACGAGAGGAGTAGGGCATGCAGGGCAGTCCTGGGGGGGATGACCTGTGGGCTCGGGACCAAGGGGACAAGAAGCAGCAGTCTGTTGTTGGGCAAGGAGGAGGAGGGAAGGCGGTTACTGAGCAGCAGCTTGGCAGAGGCAGAGGCCAGTGTGTGGCTTTGTACAGAAGGAGAAGAATGGAAGGTCAGAAAGCAGAGTACAATTCTAGACTGTGTTGTCCCCACCCTGACCAGATAGTGGGATAGAAGATTAACTGACAGGACTGTGACCACCTTGTTACTCCTGATGGAACCGGACAGGACAGAGAAGGAAACAGCAAAGTGTATCGCATGTGGGGAGAGTAGGGATTGTCTGTTAAATTTTTGTTTCAGACATTTGTATATGTCTGTAGATATCTGTAACCCAGGTTGTGATAGTACACACCTCTCATTATGAGCTATCATTTTAAAAAGTCCTGAAAACTTCCTGCTGGAACATGTTTGTCCATGGCTTCCCTTGACTCTGCTGTGCCCTGGGAGGAACCTTCAGTGGGGTAATGCTCTGCAGTCCTGTTTGCTCTAGGATTGAAGGTAATAATCTGAGCACACAGCCCTTTGCACGCAATAATGTGATAACACACCCTAGAAGTGATTTAAAAAAAAAAGGTTGCCAAAGTTCATTTGTCATCTGGGATGTTTGATCAGGAGGCTTTTGGGCCACTGTGTAGGCGAGACATGTCCTGGAAAGGGTGCTCTGTCCAGAGAGGGGCCAAAGAGACAATGAGCTGGAAAGTTGCTGTTGGCTGCAAATCCTCCTGGAGATCAGTTGCTATTAATAAGTCATTCATGCTGGTGTGAGATGTCAAAGCCAGAAATCTTACGCTGGGGGCTCCCTGACTACAGAGTGGTGACGGGACACAATTGGGTTCTTGTCAAGGAGACAGGACCAGGGGCAAATGAGAGACTCTGAGCAACTGGCAGAAACTGCTAGGCTAAAAGAGAGTGACCGGACAGAAGAGAGAGGGAGGGAGGAGTAAAAAGGCTCTATGGGGAAAGATGAGCTCAGAGAGGCTGGCCTGCCTCTGGGAGAAGACTGACAGGGTACAGGGGAGGGGAAAGCTCCTCCCCCAGCATCCCCTTCCTTCCTGGATACTCTGTACTGAACACCTGAGGACACTGAGGCCACCTAGGGCTCCTGCATGTGTGGCACTAAGGCCTGTCACTTTAGCCTGCCCACGGGGCTCGGCGTCCCATGATTTGCTCCCCTTTTCTGCAACCCATCTCTTGCTGGGCTCCCTTATTCCCTGTACCTCACCCACACAGAACCACTTCTCATTCAGCTCTCCCCTCCTTTCTTCCCTTATGCTGCTCTTTCTACCTGGAATACCCGTGAATTGTTTGCTAAACCCACATTGCCAAGACCCTTCCCAGGATACTCTAGGATGACAGTTTTCCTGACTGCTCTGGCTACAGCCTGGCCCACTGCTGCCCTGTATACTCTACGAGGATTTCTGGTAGGCATTTAAACTCTTTAGCACCTAACACATGTATGTGTCAGTGTGCCCACTCAACTGTGAGCTGCTGGAGCCCAGCCAAGATCAGTCACATGTCAAGGGAAACATTTACTGGCTGGACAGATAAGTGAAAAGATAGGAGCAGATAGGAGAAAGACAGTAGCAGAAATGAATAAAGGGGCAGGATAGGCAAAGGGGAATACATAGGCACCATGGCAGTATAGAGAGCTCTTGAGTGAGAGTCTAGAAGCTTTCCTGCTTATTAGCTCTGTGACCTTGGACAAATCATACCCCTACATGGACCTCAGTCTTTCCAAATGGAGAGGTGGTGAGACCACATACTGTCCAAACATGCAGGTGAGCCTGGCTGCTAGATGCAGGGATGGTAGCAGATATACCAGGGTGTCTGGAAACCTAGAAGCTGAGGGGGGGAAGGACAGTGCCTTGGTGTGGCCCCGGGTCCCTGGAAGGACCCTGGCTCTGGTAACTAATGAGGAGAACACTAGCTCCTGAGTTCTTAGAATAACCTCTTAATTGGGGAATTTGGAGGCCAAGGCCTTAGCCAGTAGGACTTACCTATTGCCTCTCTATGAGCTACAGGTGCCTGGCCATGGAGTCGCTGAGGGAGCTGTCTTTCTACTGGGTCCTCACCATCACCAAAAGCCAAAGTCACATCCATTTCTTTTTGGTCTATTCCCAGGCTCCCGTATTCGCCACTCTGGCCTTCTGGGGCTATAGGCAGGCTCCTCTTTCAGTTTCTCTTTTTTTAAATTGTGGTAAAATTTGTCATTTTAACATTTTTAAGCATAGAGTTGAGTGGTACTAAATATTTATAATGTTTGTCCATCACTGCTATTTCCATGCTCTTCATCTTGTCAAACTGAAACTCTGTCCATTAAGTGTACACCTGTTAGGTCTGGCTGGTCTGTCGTGTTGTTTGTGTCCTTTGCTTCCTTACTCATCTTTTGTCTGGTTGTTCAGCCTGTTATTGAGAATAAAGTGTTAAAATTTCCAAACATGGTAGAACTATTTCTCTCTGCAATTGTCAGTTTTGATAGTCTCATTAGATATATAAATATTTGTAATTGTTATAACTTCTTGCTCTGTTGAAACTTTTGTCAATATAAAAAGTCTTTTTTGTCTATCTCTTCATGTGTGCATGTGTGTGTGCTGGGCTCCAGGGCTTCATGTATACTAAGCAAGTGCTCTACCACTGAACTGCCTTCCCAGCCCATTTGTTTTATAGTTAAAGTCTACTTTTCTGCTGTTGATATAGCCTACTTGCATGAAATAGCTTTTGTCATCTTTTCATTTGCAGCCTATTTGTGTCTTTGGATCTAAAGTGAATCTCTTGTAGACACCACATACACATGGGCCCCAGTTTATGATAATTTGGCTTAATTTTTTTTTTTTGAGACAGGGTCTCACTTTGTAGTTCAGGCTGCCCTGAGCTCACTAAGTAGCCCAGGGAAGCCTCAAACTCAGCAATCCTCCTGCCTCTGCCTCCTGAATGCTGGGATTACAGGCATGAGCCACCACATCTGGCATGGTGGTATATGGTACTGATTGCTGGTGGGTGTGAGCCCGGTATTGTTGTATTTGGTTACCAGGGATCAAACCAGGGACTTTGTGCTTACTAGGCAGGTGCTGGAACCACTGAGCTAAATCTCTGGCCCTGGCTTAAATTTTTTTTATTACAATGGTGCAAAAGCAATATGCACTTGGGCCGGAGGGTTAGCTCAGTGGTTCTGGCGCCTGTCTTGCAAGCGCAAGGACCTGAGTTCGATCCCTGGTAACCACATATAATACTGGGCGTGGAGACACGCCCACCAACAATCAACGCCGCATACCACAGTGCCGGACGTGGTGGCTCACGCCTGTAATCCCGGCACTTGGGAGGCAGAGACAGGACTGCTGAGTTTGCGGTGGCTTGCCTGGGCACCATAGTGAGCTCAGGGCCAGCCTGAACTACAAAGCAAGACCCTGTCTCCAAAGAGAAAAAAAAAAAAAAAAAAAAAGCAATATGCACTCAGTAGAAAACAAACTATGAATTTTGAGGTTTGATATGTTCCCAGCCAGTGACATGCAGTAGGACACTCCCTTGCAGTGCTTGCCAGCAGCAGGGAGCCATAGCTTCTAGTCAACCATAAGACCATAAGAGTAAACACCCCAGTAACCTATGCTATACTGTGTTGCTATGATGCCTGGTAGATTAGGTGAATTGAATATATTTTTGACTTAGGATATTTCCAACTCACAGTGGGTTAATTGGGCCATAACCTCATCATGAGTTCAGGAGTCTCTGTAGTTAGAACATGTACTTTTTTTTTTAATTGAAGGAACATGTACTTTTATGCATTCTGTCGATCTCTTCCTTGATTGGAGAGCTAAATCTATTCACATTTACAAAATTAGTGTAACCTTCCCTTACACAGTTTCACTTTCCATAGTTTCAGTGCCACTGCAGTCCACTGTTACAAAGATATTAACAGAAACTTCAGAAATAATTCATAAATTTTAAATTGTTGTGGATGTCATCTTGCACTATTCTCAGTGTCAATTGCATCCCACCTAATTCATGAATTATTCCTTTTCCAGCTTATCTATGACCTTCTTTCTTTAGCAGACCTGGAGATAAACCCCAGGGCTTCACACATACTAACTAAATAGTCTAACACTGGACAAAATCCCCAGCCAGGCTTTATACAACTGTGGATTGAGAGAGATCACATTCACATTCACTTAACTTTTCCTATTGTATATTGCAATGTGTTCTAGTTTACCATAATTGTTGTTGTTAATATCTTACTGTGCCTAGTTTATACATTAAACTTTATTGTAGGTATGTATATATGTATTAGAGAAACATAGTAAGTTGAGAGTGGTGTCACATGCCTGTAATCTCAGCTATTTTGTTATGCTGAGGCAGAAGGATTGCAAGTTTCAGATCAACCTGGGTGAGTTACAAAGACCCTATCTCAAATAAAAAATAAAAATGGCTGGAAATGTAGCTCAGTGCCCCCTAGGTTCAGCACCCAGTACTGCAAAACAACTCCCTCACCCCCACAGAATGTGTGTGTGTGTGTGTGTGTGTGTGTGTGTGTGTGTATGATTCATTACTAGCTATAACTTCAGGCATCCACTGAAAGTCTTGGAACACAGGACCCACATATAAGGGAAAGGTTTTTTTGTTGATAAGGAAAAATTTACTTCAGTCATCTTGCTATTTGTTTTATATATGACTTATAGTGGTTTCCCCTTCCTTTCTTGCATTGTTGTCTACTTTTGTGTTAGTTGATTTGTTTTTGTAGTAAAACTTCATAGATTTTATGGCTATTTTCTTTGTGGTAGCCACAGAGATTACATTTAATATCCTAAAGTTGTAAGAATCTAATTTGACTTCTATCACCTTAACTTCAGTAACACAAACTATTTTGTCCTGACCCCTTTTAGTTATTAATTTCACAGAACTACATGAGTGCCCTGCAGTGCGATGTTTTAAAATAGTCTCTTAAATGATGTAGAAAAAAAAGTGGAGTTATGAACTATATAATACTATTATAATAATGGTAGCAGTGTAACTGCATACATATTTATCCTTATTGAGATCTTTATTGTTTTGTAGAGCTTTTAGTTACTATGTCCTTCCCTCTCACCCTTGCTGGTCCAGTGGTAACAAATTCTCTCAGCTTTTGTTTATCTTGGAATATCTTCATTCTTCCCCACTTCTGAAGCCAGCTTTGGTAAATACAGGCTTCTTAGTTGACATGTTTTCTTTTTTTTTTTTTCATTCTTTTAGCACTTGAATATATCAGTCTCCTACTTTCAGACCTTCCAAACTCCTGATGAGTAATCTGATAGTCTTATTTAGAATTCCTTGTATGTGGTGAGTTCTCTGTTACTGCTTTCATGATTTTTTTTTTTTTTTTTTTTTTTTTTTTTTTTTTTTTTTTTTTTTTTTTTTTTTTTTTTTTTTTTTTTTTTTTTTTTTTTTTTTTTTTTTTTTTTTTTTTTTTTTTTTTTTTTTTTTTTTTTTTTTTTTTTTTTTTTTTTTTTTTTTTTTTTTTTTTTTTTTTTTTTTTTTTTTTTTTTTTTTTTTTTTTTTTTGCTT
>PVIC010000312.1:0-48391 GCA_004025085.1 Thryonomys swinderianus | reverse complement strand
TTGAGCCACCATGCCCAGCATTATATGTGGTTACCGGGGATTGAACTCAGGTCCTTGCGCTTGCAAGGCAGGCACCGGAACCACTGAGCTAACCCTCCGGCCCTGCTTTCATGATTTTTAAGATTCTGTTAGGCTTCTGGGACTTTAATTCTCACATACCTTATTGTGGGTCTCTGAGTTCATCTTACTTGGAGTTTGTTGAGCTTCCTGAGTGCTTATAATCACATTTTCTATAAAATTGGGACAATATTCAGTCATTATTTCTTCACATATGTTCTCTGCTCATTCTTCTTCTGCTGAGACTCCCATAATGCATATATTGGTCTGCTTGATTGTGTGTCACAGGCTGTGTTCATTCTTCTTTAATCTTTTTTCCCTCAGACTTGACAATATCCATTGCCCTGTTTTGAGATTAGTTGCTTCATTTGCTTCCTGAAATCTGTCTTTGAATCCTTGTGTTGAATTTTTCATTTCAGTTATTGTACTTTTCAGTTACAGAATTTCTCTTTTGGTTTCTTTAGAAATTTAAAAATTTTTTTAAGAGTTCTTTCATACTGTTCACACATCATTTTTGTGACTTTTTCTATGTTTCTTTTATAGCACCTTTATTTATTTTTATTTTTTGGTACCAGAGATCAAACTCAAAACCTTGTACTTGCTAGGCAGGTGTGAGGACCACTAAGCTACATCCCTGATCTCCTTTAACATCTTTTTAAAAATTGACTTTATTGGTACATTTTATATATTCATAATGATCACAATCGACATGGAGAATTTGTCCCAGTACATGACATGAGTTGATTCTCATTTTTTCCCATTCCCCTGCTCACCCCAGCTCAGTTTGTGATAGATAAATCTTGGAAACAATCCAAATACCCATCAGCTGGAGGCTGGATAAAGATGTGTGTGTGTGTGTGTGTGTGTGTGTGTGTGTGTGTTTAATAAAATAGAATATTACTCTGCCATAAAGATTGATAAATCTGAGTTGTTTATACTTCTTTAACAGTTTTTTAAAAAGTTTCTTTTCTTTAGTTTCTGTTGGTTTATTTATTACTATGAATGAGTTATGCTTTTCCATTTCTTTGTATGCTTTGTGAATAGCTTGTTGAAAATTAGATACTTTAAGCCATTACTTTGTTAGCTCTGGAAATAAGATCCTCCCCTTTCTCCAAGACTTGTGGTTTTCCATTAGTTTTGTTGTTATTATTGAAAGGTGTCATGTGCTAAGGACCAGCCTGAGGTGCCATGTAAACTTAAACTCTTCCTGGGTTTTTTCTAAATGTGTAGTTACTTTGAAATTTTTTTCATGTAGGTGTTTGTTTTTTAAAAAATTGCGCTGCTGGGATTGAAAGTAGACCCTAGAGCATCCAAGCAAGTGCTTTACCACAAACTACATCCCAGGCTTTATTCAGTTGCTTTTGACTATTGGGTCTAGCTCTCAAAAGGAAAAAGAAAAATAAAGAGGGAAAGAACAGCAGCTCTTCAAATTCTCTGGAAGTTGCTTTAGCTGGACGACAAGGTCTTGGAACATTTGGGAGGTTCAACAACAAGGGCTATTGCTTCTTTGTCTACCCTTTTTTTTTTTCTTTTTTTTTTTTTTCGAGACAGGGTCTCACTTTGTAGTTCAGGCTGGCCCTGAGCTCACTCACTATGTAGCCCAGGCAAGCCTCGAACTCAGCAATCCTCCTGCCTCTGCCTCCCGAGTGCTGGGATTACAGGCGTGAGCCACCACGCCTGGCACTGTGCACTTTTTGATCAGAGAAAGCAATCAGAATCAGAGCTCAGGTCCCTGTATTCAAGACAGTGTCCATCCTGCACACCTTGGTTCTCACAGGTATTTGCAGGTTCTCAAGTATTTGCAGGTTTCTCCAGGTACAGATGCACAGCCGCAGGGCCAGCCACTACTGTGTTACCAGCTCAACTAGAATGCAATTAGCCACAAGTTCCTGTCCAATGATGCCTTGGAAGTTTCAAGCCTTCAGTAGACCTCACAGTTCCAAAGCAGTGAGAGCCGACAGATTCTGCAGCAAGTGCTCCAGTGGCAAGACAGGGTCCTGATCCTCCCTATTCTGCTCCCTTCCCACAATCTTCTTCCTTGTCTACAAAAAAAAATAGAGGAAATGTGGGCCGGAGGGTTAGCTCAGTGGTTCCGACGCCTGCCTCGCAAGCGCAAGGTCCTGAGTTCGATCCCCGGTAACCATATACAATGCTGGGCGTGGAGACTCACACCCACCTGCAATCAATACCACATACCACAGTGCCGGCGTGGTGGCTCACGCCTGTAATCCCAGCACTCAGGAGGCAGAGGCAGGAGGATTGCTGAGTTCCAGGCTTGCCTGGGCACCATAGTGAGCTCAGGGCCAGCCTGAACTACAAAGCGAGAACCTGTCTCAAAAAAAAAAAAAAATAGAGGAAATGCATTTCCTATGATGTAGAATGAATTAACAAAGCATCAAGATAGGCAGAAATATTCATCAGGTACTTGCTACATTTCAGGCTCTGCCTGATACGTTCTACCTGGATGAATTCATTTAATCTTTACAACAACCTTTGAGATTAGGAGCTATTTATTGTATCTTTCACTTCTAAGTAAGGCAGGGAGAGATTAGCTTACTCTGAGGCTTGGATTCAGATGAGATCGAGATTGGGCGTGTTCAGGGTGATATGGCCGCAGACTGAGGCTTGGATTAAAACCTGAGGGATGTGGCTATAAAGAATGGACCTTGCTTTAATGAGTGAGTCAATGATTGAACAATCTTGTTCCTAATAGAGATGTCCTCTGTATACCAGGCCGGAGAAAAGAAGGGGAGGGAAAGGAAGGCTTCCTGGGAGAGGTGCTGCCTGAGTTAAACTCGGGATAAGTAAGCGCTAAAGTGGGGCAAGGGTCACCTCTGAAGGAGGAAAGACCTGCAGGGAGCCTTATCAGCTGGGAAACGGAGCTTGAGACGGGGCAGAAAGCAGGACTGTAGAACAGGTTGCCCTAAGCCACAAACCAAGGGCTTCCAGACTCAGCGGGAGAGAAACTGTGGGAAATGGAAATGTCTTTGTGAAGGAGGTGGAGGACTTGGAAGGCAGCGGGGATTGCAGCTGGTAGACTGGGCTGAGAAAAGCATTCCAGGCAGGGGAAGAAGCATGGGGGTGGGAGAGTGGGACAGAAATATTTAGGGATGCATTTGATTTGGCAGGAGGAAAGGAGCGAGCGATTGTCATACAGTGACCGCTGAGACTCCAGCAAAGGCTGCCCTGGAGAATAGCCCTGGAGCTGAGTGGCTCAAGTTACCTCACTGAGCCAGTTTCAAGTTCCAGCTCTGCAACCATCGATGAGTCATGTGGAATATCAGTTTCCACATCTGTAAAATGAAGATGATAATCAACTACCTAAGAACTTTGCTCAGAGGTTTAAAAAAAAAAGAGTGTGGGGAAAGACTTCGCTGAGGCATTCTGTCACATCCCCATTCCTCATAAGAACCAAGGGGGCTCTTAGGAAATAAAACGTGCCACCTGCCAAGACTGTCAAGAATCAAAACGGGGGAGGGAAACACATTCTTTTTCTTCCAGCACTTATTTTCTACTTTTTCTTATGTGGTCCTGAGGCTCTGTTGAACTTTAGACCTGCTAGATTCTGACAGTTGGAAAGAAGAAAATGCACAGGAAAAAAAAAAAATTAGATCAACCTGGAGGCTTCCAGAGATAAATGGATTTAGAGAGGATTTTTTTTTTCAAAATATGGAAAATGAGCAAAGGAGTTAAAGAGTAGTGATACCTTCTGACCACCACAGGAGAGAGACATTCTCAAGTAATCAGCCTAAGTCACAGGAGGCTGGTCTAGTAAGTCAGTTAACAGCACACAGCACTCTAGAGCTTCTAACATATTTGCACCTGTATGTTAACTCATTGGATCATCCCAGTGTGTCTGTGAAGTTCAACTTCTCGCTTACCCCATTTTACAGGTTCCAAGGAGGAAGTGACTGCTCGAGGTCCACAGCTAGCCGGAGACAGAGCAACAATTCACACACTTTGGGACTCTTAGATTTCCTGAACTTTCTGCCACCATACTCTGCTTTTTGTAGAGACTGAGCAAGGGAGTCCACACTGTCCTAGCTCTGTGGGGAATATGCCGCGTCTCAGTTACTTTTTCGATGGTAAGACACAATACCCGACACCCGAACTCTAAGGAGGAGTGGTTCATTTTGGCCCACAGTTTGGAGAGATTTCATACCACAGTCTGCTGGTTCCAAGGCAGGGCAGCCTGGCAGAGGGGCAAAGCAAAGAACTGCTCAGGAGATGGCAGGCAGGGAGCAGAGAAGGCAATCAAGAGAGGATGGAAGGAGACGGACCCTCAGGTCATGCCCCAGTGACCCAGCTCCTCCAACCAGGCTTCCCCTTCCAGATCACACTTAGTTCTAAACTCATCATGGATTAATCCACTGGTAAGCATCACAACCCCACGATCCAATCACCCCCAAAGCTCCACCTATGAGTGCATGAGGCTTTGAGGGGACACCCAGATATAAATCTAACCTGAGGCTGACCTCTTACCCTTTCTGGGCTTCTCCATTATCAGTCCAGGGCGGCTGTTGTTGGGATTAAATGTCATAATGATTTTAAAAGCATCCAGCACGTTCTCCGATGTGCATGTCAGGGGCCGAGATGATTTCAAGAAGGGTGAAGATAGATAGTGAAGAAAAGTGATCCAAAATGATTCGCAACACACCCTAAGAAGAAGAGGGACTGACTCGACAGAGGGCTGACAGAAGGAAGGGGACCTGGGACATAAACTGGCAGATTCGTGGGCACCACCCTCCTCCTCATTCCACATGATGGAGCTTAGGAGCCCGAAGAGGGGGCTCAGAAGTAGGGCCAGGGAGACGGATCACAAAGGCTTTGAACACCACACAAAGGAGTTTGGTTTTTTGCCTGTGAAGGAAGGCTTAAACAGGTAAATATCATGAAGAATTTTGTAGGTCTGCAGTCCAGTCAAGACAGGAGCTAGGAAGGAGGGAAGAGCCTAGGGACAAAGAGATTGTCAACTAGAGGCCTGGTGATGGTGGAGGGGGACAGCTGCTGGAATTCTCTTGCTGAAGGCTGGAGGCCATCTCCTGGAAGATAAAGGGCAAGGAGGAAGTGGATGCTCAGAAACTGCCTCTAAGCAAACTACCAGCAAGACGTGGAGAATTATTTAACACACTAATACGTATATATAAAATAATTATTTAGCACATTTATATATATTTTGAGACAGGGTCTCGCTTTGTAGTTCAGGCTGGCCCTCAGCTCACTATGTAACCCAGGCAAGCCTCAAACTCAGAAATCCTCCTGTCTCTGCCTCCCGAGTGCTGGGATTACAGGTGTGAACCACCACGCCCGGCACTGTGGTATATAGTACTGATTGCTGGTGGGAGTAAGTCACCACACCCAGCATTGTTGTATGTGGTTACTGGGTCGAACTCAGGACCTTGTACTTTGTGCTTGTGAGGCAGGTACTGGAACCACTGAGCTAAATCTCCAATCCCTAGCACATTAATATTAGGTGAGAGGCCCCTCAGGGTTTACCTTTCACTTCAAGAAAGGAGGAAAGTGGGCCGGAGATTTAGCTCAGTGGTTCCTGCGCATGCCTGGCAAGAGCAAAGTCCTGAGTTAGATCCTGGTAGCCACATACAATGCTGGGCGTGGTAACTCACGCCCACCAGCAATCGATACCACATACCACAGTGCCAGGCATGGTGGCTCACGCCTGTCATCCCAACACTCGGGAGGCAGAGGCAGGATTGCTGAGTTCAAGGCTTGCCTGGGCTACATAGTGAGCTCAGGGCCAGCCTGAACTACAAAGACCCCATCTCAAAAAAAAAAAGAAAGGAAGAAAGTCATTAGGCCAAAATAAGGGGCTGGGACTCCTTCAAAAGACTCCCTCCCTGGGAGCAGAGGAGGCAGCCCACACCCAGGCCCCACAAGCCACTCATCCCCTGTCCCTCCCCTCCTAGGCCTGTGGAATTTCCAGTTTCCATCCTCACACCTGATGGGAGATAGTTCAGTACCTACTACCATACACTGTGGCTCTCCCTGTGAGCTAAAGCAATGCTTTTCCAAAGTTACCTTGTTTATGCCTTAGTTGTAGAAACTATCAGAGAGGTTAGATAACTTGATCAGACTCACTCAGAGCTGCTAAATACTGTACTGGGCTGGAACTTGGGCCTGTCTCAGCTTGATCCCGCCCAGGCAGGGAACCTTGTAGGGTGCGGTGGCAGGAGGGTTCAGATCCTCCTTCCCAGAGGCCTAAAATTAAGCACCATATTAGTGTAGATCGTTTGCTGAGTGGTCTCTAAAATGAACAATCTCAAGGCCACCCAGTCAGAGGCTGGATCCCGGCTGAGGAGGGTGATGGGCCCAGAGGAGAGGAAGGAGCCTCTGCTCCCACACAGGGAAGACCAGGCTCCCAGCTTTCCCCCTGTAGTTCCCTAACTGCAGGTCGACAGGTCTCAGTCCAGGTGAGTCTCCCAACTAGAAAACTCTGAGTTCACGGAAGGGTCCTACAAAACCACTTCATTCTGTAAGTGGAGACTCTCCCTTTCTCCAGACACACATGCACACTTGTGCGCATGCACACACATATGCAAGCATAAGAGCCCAACCAACATTTTGTTGTTGTTTAAAGTAATTAGGAAAGGAATAAAAAGACTGGGTATAGCAAGTCTGGGCCAGGCAAGGGGAACATTGCCCAACGTTTCCACCCTCTCCAAAGTGGGACAGAAGCTCTTGGGAGGTCTAGGGCGGGGCAAAAGCCTCCACCATCTCCTCCAGCTCCCCTCGGGTGCAGGACCGTCTCCCTTGGAGGGGGGCCCTGCCTGGGTGTGCAGCCTGGGATTTCCAATCCCCTTTCCCTTCCAGGGAATGCAACCCATCAGGTAATTCCTCCCTGCAAGCCTCTATTTTAAAAGGTTTCTGTTTTGTTTTCGTGCTTTTCTTCCACTTTTAGCAAAGGGAGATGTGAGAAAGGTTGGGCTGCAGAAGGAGGTAGGGACAGACTTAAAGAGTTGCCTGGGCCCAACAGTTTCCCTGCCTAGAATTCCGGCCTGAAGCTGAGTGTTCTCTCCATCAAACAAGCAAGCAAGTCAGTTGGCTCTCTCTTCGCTTGCCAGCTTTCCTGCCGAAGAAGCCCAGCTATCCTCTGTGGCCTCGTCTTCCAACCAGTCTTCCTCCACTTAGGATTCTTTGGTCTCCAGACCTCTTCTTTGACGTTGGGGCGGGGGTGGGGGGGTGGGGGTGGAGGTGGGGTGGGAATTCGAGAAAAAACCCTCGTCCACTCATGCTCTTTTTTACCAACAACTCTCTCCACTCACACACAGGCACACGCACTTCAGCGACCTCCAGATGTTCCCGACCTTGAGGCCAACTGCCGAAATTGCTCGGGCGCTCCGGGGCAGGGGGCAGGGAGCAGGGATGCAGGAAGCTGGGAGCCAGGGCTGCTGGAATGGGCGGGAGCTGCGCACTTTTGAGACGCTCCCTAGGGTGGGACCCTGGCTCGGGCGGGGGTGGAGCTGAGAAAGAACCGGGCCAGACCGGCACTTTGGCGACGCTCCCTGAGCCGCCGGGTCTCCAGCTCCAGCGGACTCTGGGCGCTGGGCAGCGGGGAGCCGGGGGCGGGCCGCGCAGCCCCGCCCCGCCCTGCGCCGCGCGAAGAAAAGCTCCGGCCCGAGGGCTCAGCCCGGCTGCCTAGGTGTGCGTGCCGAGGCGGCAGGCGCGCAGCCTTCCAGGTGGGTGCAAGTCCCGGGGCGGAGTGGGAGTGGGATCGGCCCGGCGCCAAGGGACCCGAGTCCCGACCTTCGCTCGCCGCGGCATCCGGCGGCAGCGGGCGGCAGCGGGGCGGGGCTGAGTCCCGCAGGCCCTTCAACTTTTCCCGGACCCGGTGACTGCAGTGGCAAGGGGAACCCGAACCAAGGGGCGGGGGCTTCTCGGAGACAAAGGCTCCGCCTGGCGACGCGGGCGAGGCCGGCGCTTCGGGCTCTTTGTAGGGACACGTGCACCGCACGGTCCGGCCGTGCGGGCGCGGGCTCTGGACCGGGCTTGCGACCGGCCTTTGTGTGTCCGCGCTGTCGACGTGTCTGGGTGACAGAAGCGGGCGCGCGCGGGAGCCGGACGCCGCCCCGGGTCCAGCTTTTCCGCGATCCACCCCGCCCCGCTGGCTTCAAACTTTCTGTGGTTCCTCCGGCAACAGCCTGCGTCCCCCCGGGGCCGCCCCGGCCGGCAGCCCCCCCCCCCCCCCGCCCCTCTGGGCCGCGAGGGGACGGGAGAGGATTGGTGGGGATTGGCTGTGTCTGGGGACTGGGTCGGGCTTGAGCAGGACTCCGCGGGGGAGGTGGAGGGAAGCAGCCTGAGAAGAGAGTGGGTGTGATCCAGAGGCTTCTGCCTAGTCCAGGGACCGACCGGCTCCAGCCCTCTGCTCCGCCTGGCGTGCCTCCGGGTTTACAGCCTGCTGGGGATGAGGGGACTTGCGCTCCGGTCTGGTAGATCGGAAGCCATCGCCCGTCTCGCCACAGGCCTGATGGCCGCTCCCCCTCGCAGGACCCTGAGTTGGGTTCCGAGGGAGAGGGAGCCGTTTGCATGGTGTTTTCCAGTGGGATGGTCCGTGGCCCACTATAGGCACCAGCCTCGCTGAGACGGGATCACCCCAGAGCGCTGGGTGAGAAATGCTGCCCGCCCACGCTCGGTTTGGCAAGGTTACTCCAACTTCTAGTTTTCCTAGTGTCGCTGTGCCCCTGGGATAAATCTGGACTTCCAGAGCACAGGTACTGGCCAAAGAGGGTTAGGGACAGTCCCGAGGAGGTCTTTGACTCTGTGTGTCAAAAAGAATCCTAAACCCGTCTCCCGCCCCAGCCTGACTGTAAAGAACCTTCCTGAATGCTGCAAACCAGAGGGAGGCCGCTGGCCACTGTCATGGTAAGGAGGGGATTCAGCACTTTCCTCCTGTCTCTGGGCCTCAGCCCCCTTCTGGAAGACGAAGATGTGACAGGCTGTCTCCCTCACTGTTTTGACTGTCCGCTTGAGGTCCCAGAACCTGGAAATAGTTTAAAGTGTAACATACACCTCTCTTCTGATTTGACCATTTCTTGAGCACTAACTGTTCCTCAGGAAGGAGACACTCGAAAGCAACTCCTGGCTTCCACTGCTCTTCTCCAGTGGCTCAAAGGCAAGAGCAGAAGACTTAAAAATGTAGAGAAAGGACAGCTTGTGAGCGAGCAGAAATGAGATCAGTTTTCTTAAACTTCTGGTTCAGAACACTGATGGTGTGCTTGAGTTCACTTGCCTTTGGGGCACCGTGGCTCACACCCCTATGATCCCAGCTCCTCAGGGTGCTAAAGCACCAGAATCACAAGTTTGAGTCCACCCAGAGCAACTTAGTGAGATCTAGTCTCAAAAAAAAAAAAAAAAAATACCGAGAGGCTGCTCAGGTGGTAAAAGAACTTAACATCATTTCTTAGGGGAAAGCTGGGCTATGCTAGGCATTGAGGCTACTTCCTAAGGAAATCTAGGCCTGGCCTGGAAGTCTCCTGCCAAAGCAAGTTCTAACACAGGTTCTATGAGAAAATCCTGGGCAAGGAGCCAACAGCAGACGACTCTGCTGATCTTCTCAGTGTTGCTCTTTTTTATTTTTTTAATTTTTTGAGGTAGCATCTCACTAGTTTCCCAGGCTGGTCTCAAATTTGTCAACCTCCTGCCTCAGCCTCATGGGTGAATGGGAGGAGAAGTAACTGGCATTACAGACTTGCATCACAGTACTTAGCTGTTTAGGGTTTTGAAGTCGAAATGCACAAGAGAGGCAGGAAGAAGTGCCCACAGAGGGAACAGCATGCACAGGACTCCATGGACAATTCTGGCAATTGCACAGAAGAGATTAGCACTGTGAACTGTCGGAGGCAAGGTCCTGGGGAGGGGAATTAGAGTTGAATTGGTGCCTGGCAGGGAAGACAGAGGCCAAATTACTGAGAATAACTATGACCTGAGGTTTGATCCTTACACACTGGAAACCATTCGGAGGGTCTGCAGGTGAGACTGGCACTTCCACAAAACCCTCTGGCTTGTGGGTGCTGCTGGAGCCTGGGAGACTGATCTGGAGGCAGTTGTTCTCCAGGCTCTTAGAGTCAGAAGGTCCAGGTTTTTCTCCCACTCTATTGCTTCCTACACTATGGCCTCGGACAATGCACTAGTCTGATTCTCAGTCTCCTCATGCTTTTAATGATAGCACTAATTCCTGTCCTGATAGGATAATGACTTACCTGTGCTAATAAGATGAGAAGAGGTTGGAGCATACATTACAGTGTACAGACGTTTGCTGAATTGTATACTAGAGAAATGCCTGTGGTTCAAATTTTAGCTCATAGCGATCGTCAATCTTCAGTTTGACTCCATTTCTACCATGGATCTGAGTCTGGTTACACTGCTTAACCAAGCCCTAAGTATTTTGCAAGCATCTCCAGGTGGAGGAAATTTTTGCTTCCCTGACATTTCATTCATTTGGTTTTGCCCTTCACATAGCCAGGCCTCGTGTAGAGGAGAAGCTGGACATGGATCTTTGTAGATAGCCGTAGACAAGGGACAACTGGGAGCCATGTGAGCCCAGGAAGGGGTGACATTTGGTGAATGAGGGGCAGGTTGGACTAGGAAGGGCCCACAGAGGCAGCCTTTGAACCTAGCAGGTAAGAGTTTTCTGTAGGTTCCCCCTTAGTTGTCATTGTCAGCAGAAACAGCCAGTGCAAAGGGAGGAGGTCCTGGGGGTGTGATGGGCCTGTAGCCTAGGAAGCGGTCTTTGTGAAGTGGGCTTTAAATGGAGTCCAGGCTGCACTGTGACACCCAGCATGGCTGGCACTGGAGGCAGGGCCTAGGCCAGGCTGCTGCAGTAGGTCTCCTGACCACGCCTGGGCAGTGCGCCCAGTCTAGGGGTGAGGAAGAAGGAAGACAGTGACCCAAGACAGAATCCAAGGCCTCAGGAAATACATTTTGGATTCTTCTCCATCCTTTGCCCCCTCTCTGTCTCGGCCTCTGCTGGTGTTGAAGCTTTTTCTCTTCTCTGGCCCCTGCAGCCACCCATTAGAGGGCAGGAATCAACATGCTGAGAGCACCCGCCGCCGGGCTGAGTCTTCAGTTCCCCTCAGTAATCCCCATGGGCTCCACTAGCACAATCCTCGGTCTCTCACCACGGTGCAAGTGAACTCTTGAACTCTGAGCTTACATGTGGTCACACTGGAGCTTGAAAGTAGGTAAAGGCCTGCAGGGGCCCCATCTGCTGAGTGGGCCGGGTGGCAAAGCCCCTTTCCTCTGCCATCCACTGCTTTTCCTTGTGTTCACATGTGCTACTTCACATCTACAGGAACTTGAAAATCCTTGGGCAGAAAACAGTACCAGGAAGGCACCCTCCCTCAGTGAGGGTGCTGGGCCATCAAGCCCCCACTGAATACAACAGCCTCATCTGACCCATCCTAGAGGATGCCTGGAGATCATAGTTGAGGCAGCAGGGGAAAGGCTGAGAGGTGCTCTTTGGTGACAGAGTCATTTTCTAGATTTCTAGAACTTTCATAGAGAACCTGCTGTGCCAGGCCCAGCGCTCAGCTCCCCAGTCACAGGACAGACAAGTAAAAATGTAATTAGTCTAATGCTCGCTCTAAGCTGTCATCCTCAATGCCATTTGTAAACAGAGGCCGAGTGACACATGGAGCCCTGCATTTGGAGGTGAGATGTCTGGGTCGGAGTCCTGGTTTCCTGGCTGCCCAGGTGAATAGCCTTTGGTCCTTGTGTGTGATCTCTGCAGTCAGGACTGGGCAAGGTGGAGAGGAGATGGCGTGAAGGTGAGGTGAGCTGGCGGGCTGTGTACATGCGACAGTAGGCTGACTGTAGGGACAGCCGGTGACTATGGACAGCCTGGTGATGTAGGGACAGCCGGCCCTAAGAGCTCCAGCCTTGGGCCTGAAATTCTTTCAGTCTTGTGTTTCCAGAGTTGATTAACTAGATGGAAGACAGGAGTCTTGTGAAATTTCCACCTGAGGATTGCACAGATGTTGGCTCGCTCATGACTCTTGGAACAGTGAGAAGATGGGGAGGAGTAGCAGCTGGTTAAGGCAAAAGCCGATCTCAGGTGGGTGCTGGGCCCTGGGCCAGACTGCAACTTGGCCCCCTGCCCACTTGGGTTTTTGTGTCAGGGCCACCTGTTGAAGTTGTTGGGGCAGGAGCTGGAAAATTCTGTGAGCCAGAGCAGGCAGGTAGGGTGAGGAGGGTCCTACTTGCAGTCTGTCTGTCACCTGTCCTCAGAGGGTGAACCTGGGCCTTTGCTGATAACCCATCAGCAACACGGCTGGACGAGTTAGCAAAGCAGTGATGGGCCTGCTGGGCACCGGCACTACACGGGGGAGGATGTGAAGAACACACCGTCATTGCCTTCAGGAAGCCTAGCGAGACGCACTGTCATCATCTCCCAGGCAATGGGGCACTCGCTTACCACAGCGCAGTACGGAACAGAGTGCTTCCCATTCTGTTCTTGTTTCTGCTGAGGACCCAGGGGCTCAGCCAGGTTGAGCCTTGCTGGGGCTGGTAGGCAGAGTTGAATTAATATCTGGATCTGGGACCAGGCAAACGGCCCTCATAGCTTCCTCACTGTCACTTGGATCATCCAGTGGCTGCATGTCCCTGGCTGGTCTGCTCTGTCCCAGACCAGGAAGGGTGCACAGGTGAAGAAGGCCAGGCTCTGTCCCAAGCTGCTAACACTGCAAGTCTGGGATGGCAGAGAATAGGCCTCTGAAGGAGGCCTGCTGATGGCCCGTGGTGTGAGAGGCCGGGCTGGGAGGGAGGCCTTGTGGACAGAGCAGGCTTTGTTCTGCTGGCAGGGCCAGGCCGGACGGGTAGATGTGTGCGGTGCCTGTAGCAGCGTGAAGTGTCAGGTCCTTGGCTCCTGGCCCTGCCCCGCTGTTCCTCACCATCTCTGCCCCTCTCTGGGTCTCAGTCACCATCGATCTCTAGGAGGCCTCGAGCTCCCAAGCCCTGGGATTCTCTGAGTTTAGGCAGGTGTGGTCAGAGGCTGAAGGTTGTTCAGGGAGTGCAGCGCCAACGTGATAGCTCTTTCCACTCTCACTGTCAAGTGGGGTTCAGATCCAGGTGGCGCGCTCAGGCCCAGGACAGGGCAGGTGGAGAGCACTTGCAGGCGCCTCTGTTTGGGAGAACTTGATTTCTGAGCTAAGAGCAGAACCGAGAGGGCAGATGTAGGCCCAGAGCTGTTTGACACAGGCGTCTCTAATACCCCCTGGGTGTTCCATGGGGAAAGCTTCCTGGAACCGTGAAGGCTGTCGCTTACTCTTGTCCTCGTGGCCAGCAGCAGACTCTCCTCAGCATCACCGTGAACTTGGCACTGTGGCCCCTGATGTGTAACTCATGCCTTTGGCCCTGCAGGACCTTCTGGTGTGTCTCCCAGTGGGGAGATGGAGTGCTGGAGGCAGGTGCAGTTCTTGGCCCATTTCCTCCTATCCCTCTGTAGCCTGGCTTGTGAGTGGATATCTTTTATCTGAAGTTCAGGGTTTGAAAAAAAAGAGATGAATCTTGGCTCCAAAACTCTTCTGCCTTCTTTGGTGGCTGCTGGTCTTTGTCTTCTTTCCTAGGAGAAAGGTCTGGTCTCAGGAAAGCAATATTAATACTTTGTAGAGATGGGAAAGCTGAGGCACAAAGACATGAAGACAACTGAGGTACACAGACCCATGTGTCCTGGGCCCAAGGCTGACTGATTTTGTTGAGTGGGTCTTTGTCCTCATTGCTGGTCTGCAAACTTTGTGCAGTCAGAGCCCTGGTATCCTCACTCCTATCCAGATTCTAAAGTAGCCTAACCCTGGAGTTTGTATTTTGTAGGGATTTCATAAAAGCTTTTGTTAAGTCTTAAAGTCCTGAAACTTGTGAGGCTTGTAGAGAGTGTGGGGCCTGACCAGTGATGGGAGCAGCTTGGGACAGAGCAGGGACTAAGAACTAGGACTCCTTTGGAGTTTGCCACCAGGGCCCCAGGTCATCATCCTGGGACGTGTGGAGATGTGGACATGTGGGTTCCTGACATCTGGAGTGCAGCCTGGTGGAGAGACGGTGCGCAGCTGTGTGTGTGTTACCATCCTGGCCTTGCTGGGCCTGTCCCCCAGTGGGTCTCTCATCCTCACTGCACTCTGTGAAGAAGGGACTGTTCTCTCCAGGTTTTCTCCCTGTAACGTCCCAGTGAGTGACTCTTGTGTTTCTTCTATGGCAAGTGGGGATTATGCTACTGGCCCCCTGGGCGATAAGAGGACTGATCTGACAAGGTGTGCCATGTGGACTGGCTGTGTGGACTGTCACTGTGGACTATTCCCACTGCAGGTGCCCAGCTCTGGGCCCAGGCTGGACCTGGAGTGGAGGCTCTGGGTGCATTCAGCACCTCTGTTACGGGAGGCCGTGGTGACCCTAGGGGAGGTGACCTCCATGAGTCCATTTCTGCCCCGTGGACCTCAGCTGTTCCTCCCGCTGCCTGAGTCCCAGATGGGTCCGGGGAAGACTGGTCTGCGTGTGTGCCATTCTCCACAGTCTACAGCGCATTTCTGAGGGCTGATCAACTGCTGTGTGGGATGCAGGGCAGACATCGCTGCCCTGTGGTGTTGAGAACAAGAGGCCAGAGGGGCAGTGCTGGGGTTGGGTTCGGACTGTTGGTTACATAAGTGGGAGCTCATGAGAAAGCCACTTGGCCTTCATGTGCGCATTGTATAATCACCTCTGGGAAACCAGAGGGCAATCTCAGGGATCTCTGTGGTGTTTGTTTAAACCCCGGGAAGGGTGGGTATGAGCAGATCGGCTTAGCAGGGGAGGCAGGGCCTGTAGCCGCAATGAACTCTGTGGCGAGGAGCTCACCCAGGGGAACAAAGGGGGCCTGAAGCAACTTAATATTTTTCTTTGCTGCAGACATTGGAACACTCTGTCCTGCCTCAGCTGGGACCAAGCCCAGGATGCACCTGGGCTGGGTTTAATCCTCAAAGTGGCCTCAAAAAAAAAAAAAAAAAAAAGGGATGGAAAAGAAGGGGCCCTTTTCGGGGAGGTTCAGGGGAGCCCCATTCTCTCAGGCCCTGAGCAGAGTACAGATCAAGTGGCTGCACCTTTAAAGTTTCATGCAGGGCCCGTAATGCTATCCAGCTGCACCTTCCCTACCTCCTCCACTCCCAGTCTGGAAGGTGGGCGATCCCTGGCCCGCTCCCCCACCCTCCGCCTCCACTGACCACCCCCCAAGGGCCAGGGCGGGGAGGAGGACATGGGCGAGAGGACTGGGTCACCCACGCGAAGACCTGCCTGACACCAGCTGAGTGGCCGCTGTCTAGGGAGCGGAAGAAGCAGGAGCCCGCGGGCCGCAGGGAGCTTTGACGCAGGCTTGGGTCTGACCAGTGTAGGAGCGTGTGATCATTAGATGCACCTGGCATATGTGGCAGGTGCTGTTGCAGTTGTACAAAGAGAGAAACTGAGAGCTGGAGAGAGGCACTGGATCACACTGTGGCAAGTGTCTGTGGGAAAAGCCCCTTCTGGATTCTGCCTTTCCACCAGCTCCCCTCCAGGGCCGTTAGAGATAAATAGATTTAAATAGACGAACTGGAATCAGACAGACCTGGATCTAATCCTGCCCTGCTCTGTTCTAGTCTGGAGGAGAGGCCCTTGTCCTCTCGAGGCGCCTGTTCATCATCTGTTTAGTGGAGGAACCAGTCAGTCCACCTCCTTGCCCTGGGAACCCTTCCCTGGCAGAGGATGAGGGGTCTACACCAGCCTGTGGACCCTAAACCATCTGAGCTGGGGATGCAGCCCTCAAAATGCCATGCAGCCCTGGGGCACAAGTGTGAAAGGCTTCAGGCCCCTTCCCGGAGCCAGAGCAGGCCCTCTTGCTCTGCTGCTCTTGTTTATGAAGTAAACTGAAACTGCTAGCTCCTACTGAAAATCCCCAGGCCTGGCCCAACCCTTCCCATACCGATGGGGACACAGGACCCAGGCTGGGGAGCAGGAATTGTGACAGGTCCTCCAGAGGGTGTGTGCAGAGGAAGGGAACTGTGTCCGGGACCCCTGACTCACATCATGGGGTGGAGCAGAAGCGCCCCACTGTGTCCGACCCTCACCTGTGTGTGTGTGTGGCTCTCTCCGCAGCCCCCATCATGCCGTGGCCCCTGCTGCTGCTCTCACTGCTCCTGCCGGCTGTGAGTGGAACCCAGACAACCCGGCCGTGCTTCCCGGGCTGCCACTGTGAGGTGGAGACCTTTGGGCTCTTTGACAGCTTCAGCCTGACCCGAGTGGACTGCAGCAGCCTGGGCCCCCACATCGTGCCTGTGCCCATCCCACTGGACACAGCCCACCTCGACTTGTCCTCCAACCAGCTGGAGATGGTGAACGAGTCGGTGCTGGCAGGGCCTGGATACACCACACTGGCCGGCCTGGACCTCAGCCACAACCTACTCACCAGCATCTCGCCCACTGCCTTCTCCCGCCTTCGTTACCTGGAGTCTCTGGACCTGAGTCACAACGGCCTGGCAGCCCTGCCAGCTGAGAGCTTCACCAGCTCCCCTCTGAATGATGTGAACCTCAGCCACAACCGGCTCCGGGAGGTGTCCGTGTCTGCCCTCAGCACCCACAGCCAGGCCCGGGCGCTGCACGTGGACCTCTCCCACAACCTCATTGAGCGCCTGGTGCCTCAGCCCACAGGGGCTGGCCTGCCCACGCCCACCATTCAGAGCCTGAACCTGGGCTGGAACCAGCTCCGAGCCGTGCCTGACCTGCGAGACCTGCCCCTGCGCTACCTGAGTCTGGACGGGAACCCCCTGGTGGCCATTGGCCCAGGTGCCTTCATGGGACTGGCAGGCCTTACACACTTGTCACTGGCCAGCCTGCAGGGTCTCTCCCAGCTGCTGCCCCACGGCCTCCAGGAGCTGGCTGGCTTGCAGGTCCTGGACCTGTCGGGTAACCCCAAGCTCAAGTGGGCAGGACTCGAGGTGTTCTCAGGCCTGGGCTCACTGCAGGAGCTGGACCTGTCGGGCACGGGACTGGTGCCCCTGCCCGACGTGCTCTTGCATCACCTCCCGGCGCTTCAGAGCATCAGCATGGGCCAGGGCACGCGGTGCCGGCGTCTGGTGCGGGAGGGAGCCTATCCCCGGCAGCCTGGCTCCAGCCCCAAGGCGGTGCTGCACTGCGGAGACTCCCAGGAATCTGTTGCCAGGGGCCCAGATATTTTGTGACAAATGATGTGGCCCAGGGCCACCTGACAGATTTGCCCTGGGCTTGCTTAGGTCCCACATAACTTATATTTGAATGTGCCAATGCCAGTGGGGAGTCTGTAGGCCTACAGACTGGCATGGCCACGGAGCTATGGGTCTGGGAAGGGCTTTGTGCCTGGGCCAACACCTACGAACAAAGTCTGTCCCTTTGTCCCCATTGTCCCTCTAAGTCAGGGACAGAGGGACATTGATGCCAAGCCAGACTTTGGTTCCTATCCGTTGCCCTTCCTCACTTAAACCCCAAGTGCCTTCCCTCTCGCCTGGGGTGACCTGAGCCATGGCAGGAGGAGGGTGGGTGGAGCCACCACTGCAGGGCAGACTCAGGTCCACTGACTTGGCCCATGGTCCAGTGTGTTAGAAGCAGTAGGCCCTTTTACACCTTATCCATCTTTGCATTGGAACCCTGGGTAGAGCATTAATTACTGAGAGGAGTAAAGAAGAACCCAACTTCACTGTCCTTCTGAGACAATTGGGAAAGTGAGGCCTAGAGAAGGAAAATGATCTGAGGTCTCCTGGGGGAAGCCTGGGCAGAACCCAGCTTCCTGCTTCCTTTCCGAGGCCTCCACACCTACTGTTTTCTCCATGTCATCCCTGGCCTGGGCTTCTCCTTGCTGTTCGTGCCCTTCCCCTGCCACTTCAGCAGCTGGAGCACATCGGAGGCCTCCGAGGTGGGAGTGTGGGCCCGGGGCTAAGCAGAGTGGTGTGAGCAGTTTACATTTTGGATCCTCTGAGAGCACGGAGCATGCCGGTCCCAGGCCTGCCACATTGTCATCTGAGGTGAGGCCCCTAAAAATCAAGACTGGAAAGATGCCCGTTTCCTTGGAGATGCTCCCCCAGAGCTGATGGCGTTCTCAAAGCCCATCCGGTCAGGGCCTCCAAGGGGCCTTTGATTCGTTCCCCACAGGCCTGAGGCCCACAGAGCCCACAAGTTCCCCTCACCTTCCCATACATAGGCAGGGTCTTCCTCACCCACGTTTATGCTCTGCCCCAGGGTAACATCTCAGTTTCGGGGCCCTGGGGCCTCCCTCTCCTTTGTCTTCATTTTATGAGTGGTTGCCTTTTCTGATGAGTTGTTTCTTTCGATCCCCACCCGCTACCTCTGCTGGCAGGGGATGGAAACATATCATTTGTAAGATGGGAAGAGTTGCATCTGTTCACTTTTATAACACTGTGTCCTGGGCATATATTGGCCAGCCATTGGTAGCCGTGTGGGCCTCGGGGCTAGTCCCACAGTCATGCCCACAAGGCCGCCCAACCCAGCACCTGATTGGCCCTTGGTTTAATAAAAGGTATAAAGACTTCTTTCCTTCATTCAAGCAACATCCACTGACAGTGCCTTGACTGGGCTCTGGGCCCACCTGGGCGTATTTTATGTACTGAAAAACCTGGTAACCTCCCAGGATATAGGGAGAAAAGACGCGAAAGAGGGGGTTGCTCTGGGAACTGGACCTTTTGTGCCAGCAAAGGTCCAGCCAGTCCACCCTCCCTGTGCGCCTGCGGCTCCCCCTGCTGGCCGTGTGGCCAGAGCCTTGAGCACGTAGCTGCCCCTGCCCTTGCCTTGCCCTCGCCATCACTGGCATCTGGCCTTGTCCCACCCCTGCCTCCTCAGCCTCCTTCCCACCGGGAGACCCAGTTCCTGTCCTGCCTTAGAAACTAGCCCTTTGCCTCCCTCTGTCAGATGCAACAGTACAATGCTCGTTCACCCCTCGCGTCTCACTGTCAGGTTCCCTAACTCCTGTTCGGACTCTTCAGGGAGCTCCCTCTAGGTCATTTAAGTGCCTTTGCTGTCCGCAGCTCCAGCTGCCCACAGTCTATGGGGATATCCACAACATCAAGCTGTTGCCGATAGCAGTGAGATACGAGCAAAATGTACAATGAAGTTTAACTTGTAAACCTTGATTACAGTAAAAGACACATTGCCATTAGTCAGCCTCGGGATACTCCCCCTCCCTTTGAACACACCTGCCCCATCACTCTTGCCGCTTTTTGAAGCACTTCTTTAAGTTTTGTGAGCAAAAGTTCAGTGAGTGCTGCTCAGCGCCGTCCCACAGGAAGGCGGGCTCCTAAGAGGGCGGTGTGTCCCCGCCCACTTGGCGTGCCTGGTCTGCCCGTTCCCCAAAGTCAGAATGACTGTGTTGAAAGGTGGGTATTTTCAATTGATTCAGGACATTGAGACAGGGATGACAGCACAGATAAAGAAAGATAAAGAGGACTTCCAAACGGGTGGGATCGGTGTTCCAAGCAAGAGTATCTTGAGGGGGGTTCATGGCAATGTCTCTTGCACTGTGAGAATTTAAACACAATTTAATTTAGGCATTCATTGTACTTTTAGGTCACACTGAGTGCTTTGCCTGACCCACACTGGGTGGCGGGATAAATCCGTCCGTGTCCCGTGAATGCTCCAGGGCGCTCTCAGTCCAGGTGTGGGACAGAGGGCTGCACAGAGGGCTCTGGGTGTGGGAGTGGCGTGCTGTGGAGCAGACTCACGACTGGGGGCAAATGGGCCAGGGTAAGAGGCTGGTACTTGGGAGACATCTTGTCAGTCAGGCCTCCCTGTTCCCATGACAGACCTGGACCCCGGTGGCACCCATCTGTCAGTATAGGAGAGAGCTGAGGAGCTGTGGGCCTGGAGTTGTCAGAGAGGGGCCTCAGGCGCATGGTCCAAAGTGGGCGGGGCGTGCACTATGTCGGCAGTCCCCGCATTCTGTGGGACTGCAGATTTCAGAGGCAGTGGTGGGGAAGATCAGAGTGCTTCCACTCCAAGTACCTGGGTCTCCCCAAAGCCACCCTTGAGGAGGGGATCCTGGGGGAGAACCGGGGTACAAGAACTATTGAAAGATATTACAAGGAAGGAGCGAGACTGAAGGCAGGGAGCGACTTGTGCAACTAATACCTGCCAAATGGGGTAGGGGCGAAGCTCTCGCGAGAGGTTGGCTGTGGACGCCACTACCCAGTGGGCCTATTCTGAAGGGGTACCCCCTTCCCCATCCCTGCAGCTCTGGCCTCTTGCCTTGGGCGCCCAGTTTCCCCGGAACCAGGCCTCCCAGTGATCCACCCAGCGCCGGGTTTCCGGGCCTGCAGCGCCACCGCGTGTTAACACATGGCCAGACAGCCCCGGGTAAACTCCGAGCAGAACCGAGACAGCGGAGGGAAGAGCGCACCAGGGTTTACACCGCCGGTCCCTCCTCCCGCGCAGCCAGAGCGCATCCCTCTGCCTCAGTCTCTCCTGGAATCCGGGCTGCTGGCTACCGCGTTAGAATCTTAGGGACTCGCAGAGATTCGTGCAAAGGTTTGAAGTCACGGGAGGATTAAACTCGAGTCCATCATAAACCATCTGTGTGAATTTGGCTAAGTCTTTTTACTTTTCTGAGCCTGTAAAACGAAGATGAAAATGTCGCCAACCACAGAAACGGGAAATGAAGTAACATTTCCAAAGAAGTTAAATATGGCAACTGGCACATAATAGATGCCTCAGAAGGACCTTTTCTGTCCTCGAAACTGCATCAAGTATTTTGTTTGTGTTGTTTTGCTAAACCTGCCTCACGTGTTAGATGTGGATTCCCTGTTCCTTTCCTGCCCTGACTTCAAGAGAGCAGGGTGCCAGAGATGCCAAAGGGTCCTAAGGGGCTTGGGATTCCACCTGTTTCTCTGTTGCAAAAAAGCTTGGGATGTCACATGGTTCTAAATATCTCCTATCAGACCATTAATTCTAGATCCCAGAGCAACAAAAAAACAAACACTACTAAGGTAAATTAGAATCCTTCTCCTCCTGGCTCCTTTTCAAAAATGGGGACTCTTGCCGGGCATGGTGGCAAAGCAAGACACTAAAAAAGCAAAAAAAGAAAAAAAAGAAAAAAGGATTCTAGGTTCAATTTCAAGTTCCTCAAAAATGAGGACTCTTAGACCCCAAGGAAAGCAGCCCCAGGCTCCATGGCAGGTGGCCAGGGTTCTGTGCTTCAGAACAGGCTATATAATTTGTGGGATCCGGTGTAAAACAAACATGTGTGTGTGGGGGTCCCTTCTTAAAAGACTATTGAGAATTTCAGGATGATAAGAACAGAATAGGAAACCTGAGGTCCCACTGCCTCTGAAGGCATCCTGCTGGGCTTTGGTCATCCTGGGTGCAGGGAAGGAAGGGGCAAATGCCCGGAAGGCATTGGTAGAGATGGCAGAAGTCCATGGATCTGTGCGTAAGCTGGTACTTCCTCCAAGAGAGAGCTTCAGCAGTGACATTGCCCCCTGCAGAACTTTGCACCATGTGTCCTAGGTAGTGAATCACTGTTAAAATGTTTTTTTTTTTTCCAGCTGTGCAGAGTGTCAGTCCGCAGCTCGCCTCCCAGCCACAGCAGATATCCATGCACTTAGGTCAGAGGCCCATGTTTATCCTTCTCTTGTGTTTGCTGTGTTTATTTATCTGAGTGCTAATGTTTGTAGTTATGGAGATTATTGTGTTTGTCAAACTCAGAGGGAAATTCTTCCTGTGTTTATTCTTTAATTCCCATAGCTATTTATGACTTTATGTCACATATTCATTAATTAAATGCTTTGCATCGCAAGAACAGATCTTTTCTTTTCTCTTTTCTTTTCCGAGATAAGGTCTCTCTATGTAGTCCAGGCTGGCTTTGGAACCTGTGGATATCCTCCTGCCTCAGCTTGTGACATATCATCTAATTTTTTTTTTTTTCCCTGCGTTACCAGGGGTCAAACTTGGATCCTTGTTGGTGCGGTACCACTTGAGCTAAATTCCCAGCCCTGTGTCATATGATATATCAATATAAGTATATGTTTTTGAGCCCAGTTTTTTCTTCTTTTTTTTTTATCACTGAGCTACAGTCCTGGCTCTTTAAGTTTTTTTCTTTATTTTGAGCCAGTGTCTAAATTGCTCAGGATGGCTTCAAATTTATGATCCTCCACACCAGCCAGTTGTGTTTCTTGATACAGACACAGCATGTAGATGTAACATGTATATGAAATACACACTTTGTGTGCATGACACAGGAAGTGCAGAAGAGGAGGAACTGTTGGAGAACAGAAGTCTCAACTTAGGAACAATTTTCTATTTAGTTGATTCCCAGAAGCAGCAACTTGTCCAAAGTTAAATGATACATTTAGGTATCACTGCTCCTGCTGGGGTGATGAAGGACGAAGTTGGAGAAACTCTGGGTTGGAAAAAGGCAGGTTTTTCAAGGAGAGGAAAGCACTGACTCCGAGAATTTCATGGAAGTGACACAACAGCTCAACTCTGGTCAAGGCCCCACTGCACAGCCAGCGCCGGGGAGATGCCAGGAAGCTGCAGGGCTTAGGGGTTTGTTGGCGAAGAGATTCTGCCTCCACACACCGAATTTCAAAGCCATCCAGCCACAGGCGTCTTTCTGGCCCGAGCTCCTAAAGGCACGGGGTCTAGGAAGGGCCTCCAGAGCTGTGTCCTCAGGTGTGTCGGCCACTCTCCTCCCCTGCCCAGGGGCGACTGCAGGTGGAATCGCCGGGTACTGGGACTGGAGAGATGCGGGAGGCCTTCGGCTTCCGTTCCGCCAGTGCTCCTGGTGGCGGCTGTCTGGTGACCCTCCTAGATGACAGGGGCTCAGGAGGCCGGAGTGAGATGGAGGGGTGAAGGGAGGTGTCTGGGTTAGGTGTGTGGTTAGAGCTTTGAAAACTGTTTTCAAACAAGCAATCAAGCATAAAGCATCGAGAGTTTTGTTTATAGTAACATTCATGTGGTAAGGATATGAATTTACAACCACTCATTATTTGTGTCCATATATATGTACACATGCATGTATATACATATGTATATACATGTATACACATATATGTATATGCATATACACATACATGTGTGTATAAGTATATGTATATATGTATACATATACATATATGTATATATACTTATATGTATATATGTTTACATATACATATATGTATACTCATATGTATACATATACATATACATATATGTATATATACTTATATGTATATATGTATATATAACATGTATGTATGTATATATAACAAACTCAGCCAGAAAGTAAGGCTACCTAGAGAGTTGTCCAGAAAATTCTGCTTCTCAAAACAATTAGCAAATCAAAACCATCCATGCACTTTTAAGTGATCTAAATCAATGACAAAGTAAAACTCAGCATCCAGGTTTTCAAATTAACTGTAAGGGAGCACCACAAGCCTGTATTTACATTTCCCACAGCAAGGGCAGCGGGCCTTCAGTGCAGGACAACGCAGAGGCCTTCCGTGCCAGACCCGCCTTAGGAAGGCCGGCTGCTTTGGCAGTGCTGGGAGCCCTGAACCGCCGGGGACGTCTGCTAGGACAGGTCCCAGGCTGTGCAAGGAGAAAGGTCTTAGCCTCAGAATCCCGCTGATCACAGCAGAATCAACAGCTGGGCTCCACCTGGTGCAGAGTCCAGAGCAAATCTCCAGGCTCTGGTTGGTGCTCTGGAGCCTTGCTTAACCCGCAACTGAAATGGAGATCAGCTAAGGCACAACCTCGGGGACCCCACCTGCGCCCCACCTTCCCCTTGGCCAGCTGAAGATCAGAGGAGCTGTTAGCCTGGAGGGTGTCCTGTCTGAAGGGAGCCGGCAGAGAGACGGTGGGAAAGAGTACGCAGAACGGGGTGTTCAGTTTACGGCCCCTGCCCCGCCGGGAAGAGCCCCTGTTCTGTCTTTCGATTTAACAACCAATCCAGCAGGCTGAGCCCTGCCCCGCGGTGGACACCTTCCTTCTAGCGGGGGACGCCCTCCTCCTAGTGGGGGACACCCTCCTCCCAGCCGCCGACCTGGACAGACTTTCTGCACCTCTGGGCTCCTTTCCCCACCCTGGACAGGAGAATAAAGCCTTGGGGTGCTGGTCTGATAAGGGGACTGCCCAGGGTCGGGGGAGGGGGAGCCCCTGGAGGAAGCTGGAGACCTGGGAGGGTGGAGCTTCTGGATGAAGACTGGGGGCTGTCGTACCTAGCGCAGGCTGTAAGTACCCTCCCCATCCACAGGCCCCAACACCGTCATTCCCTTGAGCTGCCCACTCCCAGGAGACACCTGAGACTGGAGGCGGGGCCGGGGCCAGTGGGTGACTGCCGGCCTTCCCTCTGCCAGCGTGCTCTAGAGGAAGGCGCCCCCCAGCAAGGTGAGACGCTCCTCCTTTCTGTCAGCCAGCCCTTGGTTTTCCCTGAAGGCAGATGTCATCCCACTTATTTTGTGTTTTGTTTTTCCAGCTTCCTTTCTGCACTGAGGGAGCCACCGTCCCTGTCTGGCTCCCTGTGGTTCTTTAGCACCCTGGCTGGCCCTAGCACATAGGTAGTCAGCAATACGTATCTGTGGAATTAACAAATGGGTCTGTTACACCGTTTTAGTGATGGTTAAGTGGAGGCCCAGAGATGTTAAGTGGTGCCTCCGAGGCTGCACAGCAAGCTTGTGGCAGAACCCAGCCCTTGAGACTCCCGGGGTTTGCTCCAGTTCCTCTGCTTTGGGAACCTCCCTACCCCGCCTCCCTCCTGGGGCAGGTACAAAGTCCCACAAAGGGCAGGTGTGTGCACCCACACGTGGGGCTGGCCTGGGGTGTGAGTCCCTGGGGAGGTTCTGTTGCTGCCTCTCTAGCTCCTTGGCCGGGACTCCTGTCTGCTCTGGCTTCCTCCTGGAGACTGTTCGTGCCTTGCCTTCCCGCACCCCAGCCTCAGCCCTGCCGGCTGGAAGGGCGAGTCCCCTCCTCCGAGCCTCTGCACCCCAGCTGTGACAGTCAGTCAGCCTGGGGCGGTGGGGTGAACCTACGGCCCGCGCAGTGCCGTGCACTGTTCTTACTGAGAGCTCCAAGCAGTCCGCCATCCCTGCCCCGGGCTGTCCGAGGCTCCTCCCGCCGGGGCGTCTGGGAACCTCCGGGAGAGATGAGGGTCGCCAGCAGCCCCCGCTGCGCTGCCTGCAGCTCACACAACACCCCCTCCCCCAGCACCGGAAAGGCCCAGAGATCTGAGTTCCAGAATTTTACTTCAGTGTTGTGTAATTTTAAAGTGTGTGTTGGGAAGTGGTTTTCTGGTCTTCAAACGAAGCAAATCCAGGTGATTCCGCTGAATAATTAGGTTTGGGCAGCGCTGGTCACATCCAGACCGCGCTTGCTCCGCGTGACCTTCTAGTGAATAGCCCAGGACGGGGAGCTTGCCAGTGCGCAGGGGTCCTGGGCCGACTGCTCTGCCCAGCTCCCCTTAGAACGACTTGAGGGAGAGACGGGGGGGGGGGGCGTCGGGGGAGGGAGCCGCCCTGACGTGGCTGGGTGACCTGCCGCGGGAGTTGGCTCGGCGCTCGCTCATTAGGGGCAAAACCCAGCTCTGTGCGGGACAAATGAGATGACAAGAATAATAAATCTCTGGGACAAAGGCCACAGGATTAAAACCACGGCGTCGCGGGCGGTGTCGGAGGCAGATCTTTCCTCCCACGCGCTTCCAAGCTGTGCCTTTGGGCGAGACCCCTGGTCTTCCCTGTGGGGCACTCAGAAAGGGACGAAACTCAATCCTGGCCCCTGTGTCTCCTGTCCTGTACAGAAGCCAGATGGTGGCAATCCAAGGTGGCAAGTGATTGCATAGGCGGGGCTCAGACTCGAGGCGGCAACTGACAACGGGCGCAAAGGACAAGAAACCTTCCGCAAGCCGACCTACTAGCAGAGCTCAGCCTGGAATCAGGTCTCTGAGTTGTCATGGAGCTCGCGCCCACCAGAGGGCGCTGCACTAGCCCTCACCGCTCTGGGCCCGCATGCGCCTCCTCTTGGGCTCCAGTTCCAGACCTGATTGTGGACCCGCCCTGCGGCCGGTGGTGAGGGCGGGGCGGGGGGGGGGTCCTCACGAGCACAGGGCAGAGGGCCCTCAGAAGCGCAAGGCGGAAGGAGTCCAGTCACCAGGGACTCTATGGCCTTCCCATCATCACTCTGATAGGATACTTTGCAACCTTCGCGCTTTGCAGAATTCATAAGTGTTTATCCATATTTTTAAAAATTCAACAAGTAGCTCTGAGGATCTCCTAGGTCTAAACTCAGGACTGGTCCCAGGACAAGAGCAGTGGCCAAGGGTTCCCTGCTCTCCTGGGTGTGCTGTGCAGTGGAAGGGAGCAGAGGTGTGCGTGGTGAGGCGGGCCAATAGTGCGGGAGGGCAGAAGAGGCCTGGGGGCCGAGGGAGCGCCTCCTAGTGGGAGTGTGGGGCGCAGAGACCCTGTGTGCCGGGTTGGGCTGAAGGCGTCCGTGGAGAGGACAGCCAGGAGCCGGTGGGAGGACCACGAGCCCCTGTGCCTCGGGCTCCTCTGCGGCCTAGACCAGGTGGAGACATCCAGGGGAACATGCGGGCGCTCTCAGCAGGAGCACCACGGCTGTGGGCGCCAGAGGGGCTACAGAGGCCGCAGGGCGGGGGCTGATCACACGGTAGCAGCCGCGAGAGACGAAGACGCGGGAATCTGGGTCCACTTTGTAGCAACCTCCCTGGCCCCGCAAGAAGGCCTTGCGGATGAAATGAGTGTCTATTAACTACATGCCCCGCACGGAGAGGTGCACGATGAATATATCGACTTCTTCCTATTTTATAAGAATGGTTTACAGGCAAGAGACCTGAGGCTCGAAGAGATCAGAAAATTTGGCCCAGGTCCCGTACCTGGCAGCTGAAACTCAACACACTGGCTTCTGAGAGCAAGTCAGTCAGTTCTCAGGGTGCCCGTTTCCCGCAAGACTCAGACTAGAAAGGGGAGCGTCGCTGCACAGCATGAAAAGCAGCTTGTCCTACAGCACTGGCCCGATTGGCTTCTGAGCTTACAGAAGTGCAAACTCGGGTTTGGCAGGGACCTTGCAGGGACCCCAGGGACCCCTCGCCGGGGCAGGTCAGCTGTCCGCCACTGTGCTTCTCCCTACCGCCCAGGCCTGCTCTCCGGTGGCCTGGAAAGTGAGGAGCAGCTTCCAGGAACGGCCGCTTGGTGGCGCTCCTGGCCTGCGCAGCTCGGACCCAGACGCTGCCAGGCAGCCCCCCCAGAGCCCGGGTCTGCTTTCTTCGGCTTGGCGATCTGCCTCACCCGCCGGCCCAGCTGCTGCCAAACCCCTGGGACGTCTGAGATGCTGGGCCACCTCCCCGTCGTTCCTCACAGAACTTTTGTTGAACACAAAGTGAAACCAAGAACAGCTTGTTTCCTACAAGATGCCTTTCACCAAGAATAGCTGGTGGTGTGGAGCCGAAAGGAGATCAGCAGGGGAAACAGTTTGCTCCTCAAATACGGGTTTCAGGGGACGCTGGGGCACCCCCAATCTACTCACTCCTGTCACTTGCCGGCCACATCACTGCAGCCGAGGCACCCCTTCCCCAGCTCATCTCCTCACCAGAAGTGGGGGCACTGGCTTGTTTACTGCTTCCCAGCGAGCTCTGAGCTCTGAGCCAGCCCAGAGAGGGCCAGGTAGAGCCCACTGTAGGGCTCAGCACGCCTGGGCCTCCCTCCGCCGCCCCCCAAAGCCCACGCACCTCCAGGGCTGCTCCAGAGTTGACTTCGAGTGGTCATAAGTTTAACCCTCTGTGCAAACCACTCCCTGGGAACCTCAGCTTCCTCTCACTTGCCCGCCGGGATGAGAGTCTTCAGCCTACGCCGTGTCCCAGCCGGGGTGAGACGACAGACCGGCCAGGTCTGGGAAAGGTCTCAGAAATATCCGGAACTGGCACCAGGAACAGCTGCTGTGTAAAGAGACTGCAGACCTTCCTTCTTTCCTTTCCCTTCCTATTCCTTCATTCACTCGCTCCTCCGCTCACACGTGCCTCTTCTCTTGGCAAAGAGCGGAGAGGAGTCAGCTGGGCTCCGTCCTCTCCAGTATCCAGTCGTGCTGACAGCGGCGGGAAGTGGAATCAGCTCGGGCCGCGGGACACAGGAGAGGCTTCGTGGAGGAAGTGGCTGGCGTTTGAAGAAAGGATTAGGAGTTTGTCTTCATAGGCAAGATGGGGAAAGGCACAGCCAACTCACAAGGCGGAGGACGGCATGGATATGAGGCAAGGGTTCCGTTACGTGGCCCAGAGGAGTCCGAGAAACCCTTCAGGAAGTTCTGCGCTGCTGGGAAGTCTCGCTGGGCAGGAAGGGCTTGGGAAGGAGCAGGCTTTGCGTGGAAGGCTCTGGGGACACAGTGTTAAGCGGGCAACGGAGACGCGGGACTTTTAGGATTTTCTTAGGTCAGGGATTCTGACTTAATCCCCAACTTGAAAAAAAACCACGAGATCACTTTCCCTCTGCCATCAAGAGGCCATAAGTGTCACGTCTCAGGACTAAAGGGTCTTGAACCAAAGTCATCCTTACCGCCAAATTTGCAAGTGGTATTTGTGTGCTGTGACGAGCAAGCCTCGGAAACGTACATCTTTTCCTCCCAGCTAACTTGAGGCTCTGAGGCCTCCATTTTCCTGTAGTTAAGCTCTCAAAGCTGCTGTGAGTTCTTTTGGGAGGGCTTGGGTCCTAGGCCTCTTGTGAGCTGGCTGGAGGGGCAGGAGCGGCTGCCTGCTCTTGGCTAAGCCCCGAGAGCCAGCAGTCCAGCTTGCTATCCCTCTGGCCTCGGAGGATTTTCATCAAGGCGGGACAAAGATCCTTTCTCATTCTGGTGCCTAGAAACCAACTTCTCTCCTATTTCCTTGAGATCTGTCTCCTTGTACACAGCACAATTACTGCCACTCTGCATGGTTCTTACTCTCCTGTGCCAGTGCCGAGCTTTGGCTTCCTTCTCTGCCCTTGAGGGCCATGGTTCACAAGCTGAGTATCATCCGGGTTCTAAGTGGACTCTGAATGGAGAGGTGGAGAGTTTGGGGTGTGATCCCCAGGAGGCCAGGCCTCCATGCTGGTCAGAAAGAGCAGGAAGGAAGAAAAGATCCACAGCGTCTGGAGACTGTTCGGCTGTGGTAGTTGAGAGACATGAAGAAAACACGGTGTTTGGACTGACAGTCCCTTACAGCAATGACAAAAGGCCCTCAGGCTCCTCGGGGTTCTGTCAGGTGTGGAGGCAGCTCCGGGGGCCCACGCAGTGCCTCTCTGGGTTTCGGGGGGGGGCACAATCCCTCTTTACCATTCTTGATCCTGGCCCTGGTTCTGCTTTAGATGGGACAGAGGCCACCAATGAATTGCGTCAGGAGATCTTGCAGGGCCCAGGCAGCTCAGACCAGAAGCATCTGAGGAACTTTCAGATGCGAGCCTCTCTCGTGGACCACCGAGAATACTGCAGCAAACAAACTGTAATCTTAAGCCCCATTAGTGTGGGTGTGGGAGTAATCCCCAGGTACGGATTTAGACAGCTGGAAAAGTGCTCATCTGTGGGTAGGTTCTTTACTAAACCTGAGGAGGGCGGGCGCGTGAAAATAATGCTCTGCCCACATTCCTGCGTGAGAGTGGGCCTGGAAGTCATTTATTCACTAGGTTGGTGAACATTTATGAGCAGCTCCAGGACCATGATGACCAAGACAGGCAGGACCCTGCTTTGCAGGGCACATTCTCTTAAAAAGGAAGACAGATGTTGAAAAAAGAGTAATTTAACAGGCTGATTTTAAATGCTCTGGATGAAATAAAGTAGGTGGGGAGACAGGAGGCTGCCTGAAGAGGTGACCTGAAGAGCAAACAGTGCAGAGATCTGGGGGACAGTGTTCTGATGGCAGGAACAGCAAGAGCAAAAGGCCTGAGGCAGGAACAGAGCGGGCTGGAAACTAAGTGGATAAAGGCGTGAGTTCCAGTGAGTGAGCTGGGGGTCAGGGCTGTGCCGGGGCTCTGTCCCGGTGGTTCTGATTTGTGCTTGTGCTGGGCTGCAGCATAGTGTGGGCCCAGCCAGTGCGGAGGAAAGGATTCTCCCAGGAACCACACTCTCTTTGATCTTGGCCCTGAGAGCAGGTCTGGGTAACTTCTTTTGGATCCCACCCTCAGAGGTGAACAACAGGGAGACTAGGACAGGGTTCTCAAGGTCAGCAATCGCCTCCATGACAATGTGACGAACAGCCTGCACTGCGCATGTGTGGCGCCCTTGGCGACATCACGTAACTGCGGCATAGGTCCTGAGACGTCCCCACATCCACTCTTGGTAAGGACTCTGTCGTTCCACCATTTTTCAGTGTAGAAACTGCCTCAGAGACGCCAGAGCCTTGCCCAAGTCCCATACAGTAGGTATGCGATGGAGTTGGGACCTGAGCTGATTTTGAGGGCAGGGTCCACACTTTCAGCCTGCCTGGGTCGGTTTGCCTGGAAATCGCCCTCATCCTGCTGGGTAAGGCTGCGTGTGCCTGGGCTGGGCCACCAGGGGGAGCTCTGCCGCTCCTCAAGTCACCTGCCGGACTGGACCAGAATGGCTTCTCGCCCTGGGTAAGGAAAAGGTGTCTAACATCTGGAGACCAGGCCTGAAGACCCGGGAAGAAGGAGCAGGGGGAGACTGCAAGGTCCCAGCATGCCCAGGCCGGCCCTGCCCCTGGGATCCGCCAGGGAGGCCCCGGTGGCAGCACAGCCATCAGAGCCTGACCCTGCCTGGGTGCTCCAGCAAGGACCTGCTTAGGCTGTGATGAGATGCCTGTTCCTCCGTCCGCAGCAGCCGGGCCCATCTCCACAGCCTCCTGGTGTCAGCACTGGCATAGCGTTGAAGAGGACACCATGCATTTCTATGTTCCTTTCAGCCACAAATCCCCCTCCTCCGGAGGCTCATCCCCTTGCACACTTTCGGCGACGGCGAGCTCACTCTTTCTAGGCTGGTCTTAGGCGCACTGAACGGTTCTACACATCCTTGTAGGCAAGTGCGTCTGCACGCGAGGGCTGTGGAGTTAGTTGGGTGGGAGGGTCCCGGGCAGGCTACGGAAGGGCCAGCAGGGTCCGAGGGAGCAGTTCGGTCCTCACTTGACTTCACCTCCAGGCTTCCTGGAGCCCAATGTGTGATTATCTTGTTAAAATAATTAGCGCTTTAATAACTCATAAACTAGTGAACTTCATATAAAATATTAAATTATTTTCAAGTATGAGTTGTTTTCTCTGAATTAAGTGACTTTCATGTATTACTTAGATTAATCCTCAAGAAAGATATTATCTTGCCACTTTAGACTAAGACTTTTTAAAATTTGTATTTACACCCCTTATGAAAGAGAAACCTTATCACTGATTGTTCATTAAAGATTCTCAGATTTTTCTGTCATCTTTGTAAGGCAATTAAACCTGAAATGGAAGAAGTAATGTCTGTAGTTCAGTTTACTGAAACATTTTAAATTCCTGAATAGTTTTTTTTTGTTTAAAGTATCTACTTATAAAGGTTGTTTGATTTTATTCTTATAAAACAGTTACTAATATTTGGTTATACTGCTCTTTCTTATCTCACTACTCTTTCACAAATTTCGACTTAGTTGTGTTAGCACTTAAGCTTGTGCCCTATCTATTAGGAAGTCTTGTGTTAGCGGACTCATGTTGGCTGCAGTGACATTAACAATAAAAAAATGACAAAAATAGAAATTTCCCCTGCTTTTCTGAAAACAGTCTAGGAATATAATCTGCCAGAATTTGGTAAGAAGAATCTCCTTTGTTTCCTTCATATTTTTTTCCTTGCATCTTCATTTTTTTGCTTTTTGAGACAGGGTCTCGCTTTGTAGTTCAGGCTGGCCCTGAGCTCACTATGGTGCCCAGGCAAGCCGCCGCGAACTCAGCAATCCTCCCGTCTCTGCCTCCTGAGTGCTGGGATTACAGGCGTGAGCCACCAAGTCCGGCATTGTGGTATGCGGTGTTGATTGTTGGTGGGCGTGTCTCCACACCCAGCATTATATGTGATTACCGGGGATTGAACTCAGGACCTTGCGCTTGCGAGGCAGGCGCTGGAACCACTGAGCTAACCCTCCGGCCCTTGCATTTTCATTTTAAAAGTCTCTTTTCTCCTCTCACTGATAATTGATATATTAGAACGTATTTTATGGAGGAAAAATTAGAGCAAAATATCTTCAGCTGTGCTGATCTGAATACATGAATATTAGGTTTATCAACCCAAAACTGATTAAGCATTTATAAAGGCAGACAAATGTGAACTACACATATATTATGATAAATAAAGGTGGAGCTGGTCTAGATTGAGAAGAAAAACCTTCTCATATACAGTGGTTTGTAATTCTGTGGAATGACAGCTCCGCATTTGTGACAAAGTGCCTCCAGGGTCTCCCTATTTCTGTACTCTGGAATTATGACTCCTCTTTTGATTTTTCTCATTTGCCCCCACAGCCCCACCAGCATTTGCTATTGGTTGATTTCTTGATAGTAGCTGTTCCTTTTGGAGTGATCTGGAATCTCAGCATTGTTTTCATTTGCATCTCTCAGATGACTAGTAATTTTGCACATTTTTCATATGTTTATTTGGTACATCTATTTCTTTGGCTAAGAAATATCTTTATTTTAGATGCCTGTTTTAAATCTTGGGAGGGGTCTTCTCTCTTTTTGCTCTTGTCTTCTAGATCTCTTCTTATTCTATATGAATTTTAGGGTTGTTTTTTCTACTGCTGTGAGGAATGTTGTTGGTATCTTGATTTGGATTGTGTTAAATCATATCAGTTATGGAAGGACAGTCACTTCATCTGTATTCCTTCTGCCTATCTAAGAGCAGGCGAAGTTTGTATTATACAGTGTTGTTAGTTCTTTCATAATGTAATGAAGTACCTTTTAGCCTTGCTTCGTAAGCTATTCTACGCTATTGAATCAGACAATCCTTTCTGTTCAATTTCCTCCATGTGTTTGCCCAAGCTCAGCTATGTTTGTTTAGATTTACTCATTAGAATCTGCGTTGATAGCTGCAATTTGATAGCTCTGTATACACCTCTTCTCTGACTGTCTCCTCTGAAATTCCCTTCTAGACTGTTTACCCTCCAGGCTCATCCTGCTCTTTTTCTCAGGTCATAAGGACCTGACCTTGTGTTACCACTGCCAGGTCAGCTCAGAGAGACAGAAAATAATCCGTGAGAGAAGAGCAATCATTCAACATCTATGTAGGACATATTTCCATGTTTTGTCTCTTGTGACAATTGGCCTGCAATTTTTTTTACTTTTCAGGGTCCTTAGGTAGATTTGTCGGAAAATTTTATCCAAAAATTTTTTTTTGCTGAAAGCAGCACAAAGAATGGTACTCTACAGCAGAACTGGAATTCAATCACTTTTTTTTAAGGACATGATTTATTTACTTATTTTCACTAGTATATGACATAATTTAATTCTCATTTTTCCCAGTCCCCTACCCACCGCACAACCCCCCAACCCCTAAATACATGTTTGGTTTCCCTTTTTATTACTATCACATTTTTTCTTTACCCCTCATTACTGACATCTCCACCACATTTCCCTTTGAATATTTTCTATTTCACAATAACCATCATACATTCTAAAACTCCTTAACATCTTCAGTTTCTCATACCAGAGAACAGATATGATATTTACAATCTGTGACCTACTTATTTCACTTATAAGTATGTCCTGAAGGTACATCCATTTGAGTATAAATGACTCAAACGTATAGGACATGCTTTAAAATGTGCAGTTCAATCTATAATTTGTACATTTTCTTTTAATTTCTTTAATACTTCTCTTGTTTATATAACATGGGCTTATACCAATATCTGTAGGATTGGAGATGTAACTTTTTCAATTACTTCTTCTGCCACTATGCTCTGAAATGTATAATTTTAAAATCCACCTTCATATTTTTTTGGATAAAAATCTGGAGAACTATTGACATGGATTTCCCCCTTTCCTCTCACCTTCTCTGGAGAACTATAATCAGATATTTGAATCACACTTTTGTTAAATTTGAAATCTAACAGGGCTTAAAGGAATATTTGGATTACCACACTAGGATAGTTAGAAAATGCTTTTTCTTGTATTATCTCTTTTGATACGTGTCCTGCCACACATTTGTCTCTGTGAAGATCTTCTTCACATGGATCCTTAATTCCATCACCCAGATCCTGATGGCTGAATCAGAGGTTGAAATTCTCTACTCATTCATGACAGGCCACATAAATAAGTTCCCTGGATTATTTCTCAATGAGTGATATCACTGATGGTGACACAGCTATTTCTTCTTCTTCCGCTTCCCTGCCCCTCTCCTCCTTCTTCTCCTCCTTCTTCTTCCTTCTCCTTCTCCTCCTCTTCTTCTTCCTCTTCTTTTCTTCTCCTCCCCATTCTTCTTCTTTCTTTTTCTTTTCCTTCCCTCCTCCTTCTCCTTCTTTTTCTAGTGTCGATAATTCAAGTCAGGACTTTGTGCTTGCAGCCAGGCACAGCACCAACAAGCTACATCCCCAGTTCTTTTTATTTGCTTTATATCCTGATTTTAGATAATTCTTCATATTTGGAATCTTAAATTACATTTAATTTTTTTATAAATTGAATTCTTTATTGGTATAATTTATATACATATCAAAATCATGTATAACATTGGGGAATTTGTACCAGTATATAACACAAGTTAATTCTCATTTTTACCCATATCCCTACCCACCCACCCCTCCTCACCCCCTTTATACATGCTCTTTTATTTTCTTTCTGTATCATATTTATTCCTTCCCCTCATCACATTCCCACACCAGTTTGGTCCGCAGGTTGTGGGTTATTGTTAAGCTGATTACATTTAACTTTGTAAACACTCATAGAGATTTAGATCATTGTTAGTCTTAGTTCATCCAGAATTTAGAGCAAGAAGGTTTTATATTGTTTGCTCATAAGACCATCGACAGTAACACTGCCTGTATGGTACATGTTTAAGAAAAAGACTCCCAGATTCACATCACACCCATTGTGTACTACAGGAAAAAACATCGTGTGAGAAATTCTGAATTCAACGTGTATATGATCCTGGTCCTTATAAAATTTTGTAAAGACAAGAAAAATAATAGTATTGATATTATTTTCAAAAAGGAAATAACATTAAAATTTGGCATTTAAATTAATATTAAATAGGCATGAGTATTGATTGTCTGGTGTCCAAAACAAAAATGAACAGGCAGTTTTTGAACTTATGTTATATTCTATTACTTGCTACCTCTATTATGTATTTTTAACCTGTACATTTTTAAAGGAGTATATAAATTTATCATGAGAAACCGCAGTGAGGCTTGTTACTTTTCTGTTGTTATTACTGATATTATTAAATTATGTCTACAGAATGAGTACCATCATAATTTTACTTTATGGAATTTGTGTTTTTTTCCAGTCTCACACAAAAGTAAGGTTATAATTAACTTGCACAAAATATTTATAGGCTCAAGATCCCAAGATCATGAAATATTTAATAATTTTAGTAAGTCATCAAATTGTTTATACAGGTTTTTTGTTCTCTTTCAATTTCTTTTTAAATAAGTTTCTTGAGGTGTAACTGAAATGAAATAAGGTAGATATGAAACTTACAAACCAATAAATATCATCATAAATAGCACACAGAAAACTATGAACACAATAACATTCCAATTTTTTCCTCTATGTAATGTTTTCTTCTTAGACTATCGGTCTATTCTCAAGAAATCAATGATACCTATTATGTTCTTTAGAGTTTAAAACCAGATGACATTTTTAGTTCTTTTAAGCCAAGTTAGAATTAGAAACCTATATTTTCCTCAGGGAGATATATTGTTAGGTTATGTGTATGAGGAATATATTTCAATATATATACTTTTAACAGAGAAAGCATAATTGCATATATTTCAATGATCCCATATATATCCAAATAAATTAATTGTCAGAGAAATGATCCATCATGAAAGAAAAACATTTAGTGTATTTCCCCCACATGGACACAAAGCACTTACTCACTCGTCTTTCAGTACTCAGGAGCACCAAGGGGCTGACGGTGGCATAACCATTGCCCACCAGCATCTGGACACAATGACGAATCGGATTGTGGTTCCACAATAGTGTGGAGATGGACTCGATGACACAGTCCAAAACATACATGACAGTAAAAAAACTCATGAGCAACAAAATAGTCCCAGTGGCCCTTTGTTCTGGAGATGCTTGTGGAGACAGGCTGGAGCCGTGAAGGTGCTGGGACTGCCTTTTATGCCTGTACAAGAGAATCACCATGTACCCACTTGACAGCGCCATAAGCCCTATAAAGGCCATGTGCTGGAAAGTCATCAATGACAAAGATACATACTTGAGGAAGGAACTAATGGGCAAAAGGGAGCAGGACTGAGTGACAAACATAAGCCTGTGTGAGGTCACATTTGGAATAGCAATAGTGAAGTTTAAGAAACGACCACTGATGAGCATATTGAAGATCCACAAAAAGAGAAAACAACACACGTTCTGTTGTAGGGATTTCTGTTTGAACTTTGCCAAACAGGAGCTTCTGGGGCTGAGGGTGATGGCCTGGAGGACACTCAGCAGGCAGGTGGTAGAGACAGAAAGGCCCCGCATCAACCTGTACAAATAGATAACACATTTACATATGATGTCATCTCCCAAATCCTGATACCCAAAAATGTCCATAGCTATGCATCCCACAGTGAGGAGCATCAGTATGTGGATAAAGGCCAAGTGACCAATGGTCAGATCAGTGGACTTGGGCCTGCGCTCCAGAAGGAGTGTGAGGACACGAAAGAGGAGCAGGATGGTGTTGGCCATGATCCCAGCGGTGACTTCAAAGAAAAACATATGCTGTATGTCAGTGAAACCAGAAAATCTGCTTTTTCTATTCATCTTCATGGGAGGAGAAACATGTGGGACATATCTGAGGAGAGAAGCACGGAAAACTCTTTGTCACAGAATTACCTCCTCATTCGTCTCTCCCAACCAATACTATGCCTTCATCAGTGCTGTGGGTTTATTCCCACGTGGACCTTGCCCACCTGTGTGCAAGAGTGCACTTCACACTCTCCAGGTTGTTTCGGGGATCCCCCTGTCCCATCACTTTCTAACTGTGGCTGCCTCATGGGTCTCCCTGCTGGGCCCACATTACCTCTGTGATAAAACTGTCACAAAGTGCGTTCACGTATTTTGTCTCACTTTGAATTTTCAAAATCCACTGTTTTCTTTGCCATTGCGTCTGCATTTCTTCTTTCTGTAAGTTAAGGCTCCCTCTCAGAAAAAAATAGCTGCAACATTTGAATCTGTTTATCTGGCCTCTGAGACTTGTGGATCACACAGTCACAAACTACAGACGCCTAAATGGTCATGTATTTCACTTACCTATAAATGACAATACACTATTATTTGCTTGAAATCTACTTACAATAAAATATATCTTGGTAACATTTAAAGAAATGGCATGAACTGATGTACAAAACAAAGATATGCTAAAAATTAAAGTGATCTAAAATGTGAATTACAAATTTATTTGATGTGATTTTTCTGAAATTCAAGCTATAGTTTAATTTCATTTCAAATGGTTTAGTCTTAACCAAAACACAATCTTTAAAGATTGTTGAAAGTTAACGTTGAAATCTTCTCACGCTAAGAGTCTAAGCCTGGAGTATGTCAGCATCTTCTCACGCTAAGAGTCTAAGCCTGGAGTATGTCAGCATTACCGAGGGGCCTGATGCTACAAAGACAAACAACGAAGGTAGGGAGCTGTGGTAGACTTCCATAGCACTCGTGCTATCATGAGATCAGAAGGTCTTTACCTGAAACGGGCAAAACTTCTTTGGAGCATAAAGGTTGGTCTTTTTTTTTTCCCAGAGCACTAATCTAGGAGAATGACACAATTTCAGGAATTCATGATCACTCAGTCATATTAACTTCCATGGAACAGTCAGAAAGATGACAAAAACATACAATCAATCATCCATTGTCTCTAAAATTTTACAGATCTCACAAATCTCTGTTAGCAAAACATATACTCAAATATGTTTGTACTGTGTTTTATATAATTTATATAAAGAAAGGAGCTGGTTCTGTATTAAGGTACTATCTTATTAGGAAATACATTCGGGAGAATATGTACATCTCATGAAAACAGGTTATAAACCTCCCCTCCCGATCATGCCTCATGTTGCTCATCCCTGCATCAAACCACATAGCTGAGGACTCAGGCGAAGGGGCAGGAAGTCTCCCCATCAGCAGGATGAACTAGGAGACCCTCCTGGTAATGCAGCTCTTAGGACTGACAGTGCTGTCTGTTAAGGCACCTAGAAGACCTAACACAGCACGAATCTCATTTCACATGCTGGAGGAAACAAGTTGCTCTTAGAGAGACTGGAGGTTAGTAACACACGAATGAATCCCAAGGCAAGAGACACAGAAGACCTGAAGGAAGCCTGGGAATGAGGTAGGAAAGGCCTAGTGGGCAGCACGGTGCTAAATGAAACACACAGGAAGGAAGAAATATCAAGGAGATCTGTGTGTTCTTCTTGACTAGTCACCTTCGGGAAGAACCATAACCCACAGTGAAGCCTGCTGTACTCCCAGGAGAAATGCAATGTGGTCTATACTCTCATTAATACCCTAATGGGGATGATTCACTGAAACTGTTATTTTTGCAATTTTTTTTTTTCTTTTTGGAGACAGGGTCTTGCTTTGTAGTTCAGGCTGGCCCTGAGCTCACTATGGTGCCCAGGCAAGCCACCATGAACTCAGCAATCCTGTCTCTGCCTCCCTAGTGCTGGGATTACAGGCGTGAGCCACCACGTCCAGCATTGTGGTATGAGGTGTTGATTGTTGGTGGGCGTGTCTCCACGCCCAGCATTATATGTGGTTACCGGGGATCGAACTCAGGTCCTTGTGCTTGCGAGGCAGGTGCCGGAACCACTGAGCTAACCCTCCGGCCCTATTTTTGCAATTTTTGTCTTTTTTTTTTTTTTTTCTGAGACCGGGTCTTGCTTTGTAGTTCAGGCTGGCCCTGAGCTCACTATGTAGCCCAGGCAAGCCTTGAACTCAGCAATCCTCTTGCCTCTGCTTCCTGAGTGCTGGGATTACAGGCGTGAGCCACCATGCCAGGCATTGTGGTGTGTGGTACTGATCTCTGGTGGGCGTGAGTCACCATGACTGGTATTGTTGCATGTGGTACAGCTCAGGACCTTGCACTTGCTAGGCAGGCTCTGGAACCACTCAGCTAAATCTCTGGCACTGTAAATAATGTTTTTAAAGAAAACCATGAAGACAAAATAATTAAAAGTAAATGCAGCCTCACAATTTGTAGTTTATCCTCTATACAATCTCACATTATATGTGTAATTTCTGAATTATTATCTCAAACAACAGAAAGATTAAAAATAAATTATCTACATTTAAAGGACTGAATGTTTGTGCCTGGCCCTGTTCATACATTTAAGTTGTACTCTTCAAGGTGATGGTGCTTGCAGGTGGGAGGTATTTAGGGTGTGAAGGGTATTGACTAGAATCAAAGAGATATCAGAAGAGATCACAAGTATATGCTAGATAACTTATATATATTTAGACATCTAGCTCACAAAGCTCACTAAGAAAGACACTGTGAAGATACAGTAAGAACCTGGCAGTCCACAAGCTGAGAAGTCAGCCTAGACCTATACAAAAAATCATATTTAAAACCCTAAAACATGTTGCATAATATTTAGGATGTTATTGAAGTTATAAAATTGTTTTCCTAGGACTTTTGTTCCTTTTTAATTTTTTAAAAAAATAAAGTCCTTTTAAAAATAAAGTCAGGGGCCAGAAATTTAGTTCAGTGGTTCCAGTACTTGCATAACAAACTCAAGGTCTCTGGTTCGATCCCTGGTAACCACGTACAAAAATGCCAGGTGTGGTGGCTCACACCTATCATCCCAGCACTCAGGAGGCAGAGGCAGGAGAATTGCTGAGTTCGAGGCTTTATTCACTGACAGATGGTGTTATTTTTTTTATTTTTGAGACAGGGTCTCGCTTTGTAGTTCAGGCTGGCTCTGAGCTCACTATGTAGCCCAGGCAAGCCTGGAACTCAGCAATCCTCCTGTCTCTGCCTCCCGAGTGCTGGTATTACAGGTGTGAGCCACCATGCCTGGCTAGATGGTATTATTTTTTGCAATTTCTGAGACTATGTATAAACTTTTGGTAAATATTATCATGAAATGGGGAACCTTTAAGAATGTTCTAGTTCATAGACTTGGACCAATTTGCACAGAGATCTGAGACAATGGGGAGACTGTGAATCCTCTGCAATCCCTGAGCAAATTGCGTGCTTCTGGCCTTGAGGTTGAACTTATCAGAGTGTGATAAAGCAAAGGCCAGAAGGACACTTGTCCTAACTCAGCTTCATATAAGCATAATTTTCATATTGTTCAAGGATGAAAAGACATATGTCCAGTATAGGATTAGTTACTTTAGATACATGAAAGGTCACCCAATAGTTTCTTATGACAGAACCAAGCAATCCAACTTCTCATCAAGGTATTCCACCTTGCTCTGGTAGTTCTATGGATGGCCTTTATCAGCAGGAACATCTGCATCTTTATGGTATTGTTGTAACTGTCAGCCTGTAAGAGGAAATCTTCACACAGAGCCTCTCAGATTAGCTGTTGCTGAGAAGCACAGACCTGTTTGTGGGTCACATGGAGCTGGCAGCCTCTAGGTGAGAACAGACAAACCCTGTCAAATGGTTGAAACAGTAGGACCAAGGCATGAGCACTAAACAGGGGAGGGCAATTGTCCCCACTTGGCTCCCAGACTGGTCTACAGGTGTACCGGAAACTGCTAGGCAACGTAACAGATCAGAGCCCTCTTTTTAAAAAATGTTTTTAAGTAGATAAAAACCAGGGGCTAGTCTAGAGGAGTCTAGTCCAGAAATCCCCCTCAAGTCTAGACTGCATGATGGCGGGACCTTGACCAGATGCTGCTTAGCCAGCTAATTCTGCATCCCCTGAACATAGACTCACTTACCTTCTGGTTCCTGAGGAAGGGTCCAGTGCATTTGAGAAGAGCTACCATAGTTTATGGAAAACTTATGATTAGCTCATCTTTCAGCATGCCTGTTACTTTACTATCAAGTGGCAAGATGCCTTTGGGGAAAGACAGGATAATGTTATTGCCAATGGAGCATTTCACCTGTCTTTTAATATTATTTTATTCTCCGTGGAACCCTAAATATCTAGGGAGAGCTATGCTCAAAACTTTTCTCTTAGTTCCCTTTACACATAATATGAAAATCCAGAAGGGACAGAATTATGTAGTCACCACCAGCTTTCTCATTTTGATGCTAAGTTCCAATTAGTTCAATCTCTGTGCATAGTGTCATGATTGGGCTCTAGGGTGAGAGACTCCTGGAAGGTCCTCTGAGTTCCCAGAAGCTACCAACATCAGCTCCCAGCAATGTGTCATGGGCAACTTCTTCCCTAGTTTGTTCCCAAATGGAGTGTGTGTGCCTTCTAATAATTCCTCATTTAGTATCCTATGCTCTGCAAGTTTCTGGGTTTAGATTCCAACCAATATGATAAAGCTAAATGTGAATTTGAAAAGAATCCATGAGACATGTTAAATAACACTGACCATCCCAGAAATGCAAATTTTGTCAACACTGAGACTCTATCTCACTGCAGAAAAACTCCTACCATTAATAGATCAATCATAAAAAATGTTGGCAGAGATCTCAGGAGAAAGGAACACTTGTAGGTTTTAGTAGGGCTGTAGACTGATACAACTACAATGGATAACAGTATGGAGATGCCTCCAAAAGTGAAAAGTAGGAACCCCACTTGACCCAGCTGTTCCACTTCTAAGTATCTTCCCAAAAGCATTAATGATATCAAACCACCGTAATGGATGCAAATCTGTGTTGATAGCAATGAAACACATATTAGATAAATACTGGAAACATCCTACATGTCCGTCGCCAGATGAATGGATTTAAAAATGTGTTGTTTATGCAAAACAGAGTACTACTCTGCCATACAAAGTATAACCTTGAATCATTTGTAGGAAATTAGATGCCCCTTGAGAACATAAGGGAAAGTGATATAACTCAGACACACAAGCTTAAAGATTGCACAATTTCTGTAGTATCCAAGGCCATCCTCTCAGACATGTTATCACAAAAGGGCCACAGTGAAGGAAGGATGCTCCAGTCTACACACTTGGACAACTGGTAGGAGAGAAGTGGAATCAGTGGGGGAAGATGACTCTTCAGATCCCTGTGGTTCTCTGGTTCCCTCTGGCTCTGTGCATAGCCTGATCTCCTTTTCCGATGTAATATAAGTAATCCGCATTGCTCAGGGAAGAAATGATTGATCTGTGGTGCATAATCAGTTACCATAGGTCCAGCACAGGAAACAACTTGGCTTATTATTAATTTACTTTATAAGTTAATTTCATAGAACTACCTTCAAATTAGCCTCATCTAAGGCAACATAAGAAAAACAGAACCTGGGAGTTGAGAGACACCATTCACAGAGCAGTGGGCTAGGTCTGTGTGGACACTGGTTAACAAAACTCACCAATGAATACAATTGCTCTGTGATAGTGCCAAGCAAATGTAGGAGAAACAATTGGCACCTAACGGGAAGGCAAAGCCACGGCCACCTGTTTAGTCAGTCCCAGGTACACAGCATTTCTCAAATGTACCACTTTTAGCAAAAGAAAAAATATTCAAAAACTATTTGGGCATTGATGGCCCCGCATTTCCCCAGAAATAAAGAGTGAAAATTATTCACTTGTGTAAATTTGAAAGACTGAAAGTTATGGTTCATGATACTTGGTTATGCTTGGGAATTCACAGATTCAGTATGTTCACATGCATTTGTAAAAATCCAGAGAAAGAATTTCTATTTTATCTGTACAAATGGGACAGGCACACAAATAAAAAAGGCACAGAAATAAAATGTACAGGCACACAAATAAAAAGCTGACATTTCCCCAAAATTAAAAAAACTAACAGTGTGAAGGTTTTTCTGCTCAACCTAGTAAAGAATTGAGTCACCTTGTGCTCTTATGAACAAATTTTGAATTTTTCATGCAAACAAATGTCACTGTTGAAATTTGAAAGGTTTGCTAACTTCCAGTGATTACTAATTTAAATTTTTTCTCATTTCTTAAGTTTATTGGTATATTTTAGATATACATTAAGATCACATTTTATTTTGAGACTTAGTACCTAACTGTACATGGGTCATCTTGGTTCACATTATTTTCACATTCCCCCTCCTTCTCAATAGCCTCCTATCCCATGTATATGAGCTTTGTTTCCACTTTTTTAACCATCAAATATTTTCTTTCTCTTCTTGACTTTACCCTATCTCCCCCTGTAATTTTCCCTTTGAACATTTGCTTTCTGTTTCACATTACCTTTTATACACTGTGGACCTCATTTAGAGCTTCATTTCTCATATTAGAGGAACAATATCATATTTATAAAACAGCGTCCTATTTATTTCACTTATGGGTATATCTTTAAGGTATATCTACTTAAGTATAAATGTCTCTATAATTTCTTATGGCTGAGTAACTCTCCAATTTATTTTTTATTTTGATGTATTGAATTTTCACTATTCAACTATTTCCAGGGTTCTCTTGTTTCAATTTGAATCTTTATTAGTATTTATATATAAACATCATGATGCTCTCACCAGTATTGAGAATTTGTACCAGTATGAGATACAATTTCTTTTCCCATTCCCCTACCTAACCTACAACCTGCTGCCCCCTATATACATAAGCTTTCTTTCTTTTTTAGATTACCATCACATTTTTTGTTTCTCCTCGTTATTTGCCCCTACACCCCATTTCCTTTGAATATTTTCTATTTCACAATATCTATCATACATTCTAGAACTCATTTACATCTTCAGTTCCTCATACCAAGGAAAGGATATGATATTTACATATCTATAACCTATTTATTTCACTTATGAAGGTGTCCTGAAGGTGTGTCCATTTGAATATAAATGACTCAAACTTATCATTCTTTATGGCACAGTAGCACTCTATTTTATAGAAAAACCAAATCTTCTTTATCCATTTATTTTTAAAAACCCACATTTTCTTTATCCAGTCTCCAGGGGGCAGTCACTGGGCTATTTCCAAGATTTAGCTATTGCAAACTATGCTGCTATAAACATAGGTGAACATATGTTGCTGTGATATGATCCATTTAGTTCTTTCATGTATATACCTAGCAAGGAAATGGCAGGGTCAAATATCACCTCTAATTTCAGTTTTTTGAGGAATCTTGACACTGATTTCCACAGTGCTCGCACCAGACTATACTCCTACCAAGAGAGGTACTAAGTTACTTTCTCTCCACAGCTTTGACAGCATTTGTCTTTGGGAAATTTCTTCATAGCAGCCATTCTTTGTGGAGTGAGATGCAAATCTAGTGTTGTTTTCATCCACATCTCTTGAATGACCAGGGATGTTGAACATTTTTTCATGTTTTTTTTGCTGCCTTTTACTTCTTCATTTGAAAAATGTTCATTCATTTCAGATTCCCCCTTTTTGAATTGGGTCTTTACTTTTGGGGAGGGCTGATTTTTATAAGTTCTTTATACACTCTAGGTAGTAGTCCTTTGCATACCCATGTTTATATGGGTCCTTTGTGCACCTACATTTATAGCAATTCAGTTTGTAATAGCTAAATCTTAGAAACAACCCAAATGCCCATCAAAAGGAGACTGAATAAAGAAGATGTGGCTTTCAAAAAATAAAATACATTTATTATTCTGCAAAAAAATGATAAATTTGAGTCACTTATACTCAAATGGACCTACCTGGAGGACATAATCATAAGTGAAATAAATAAGTCACAGATGTGTAAATACTCTATCTTTTCTCTGGTATGAGAAGCTCCAGATGTAAATGATTTCTAAAATGTATAATAGATATTGTGCAATGGAAAATACTCCAAGGGAAAACAGTACTAGGGGTAAAAAGAAGGGAAATTAAAATTTTGGTGTTGAATAAGGAAAAAAGCCTGTATATATAGGGGGTGGGAGGATGTAGGGTGAGCAAGGGAATGGGAAAAAATGAGAATTAAGTCGTATTATAGACTGGTACAAATTTTCAATGTTGTTTGTGATCATGATGTATATAAAATGTACCAATAAAATCAATTTTAACAAAAGGTGAGGTTTCTTAATATGTCTGGGGTAATTTATTGGTCTTCTAATCAGTTTCATTGATTTTCAGGTCTGTTTCTTTGCCAGTACTATGCTGTTTTTATCACAGTGACTTGTAGTACAGTTTTAGGTTGGGGGTTGTGAAACTCCTTGCCATCTTTGTTGCCATGATTTGCTTTTGCTCTTCAGGGTCTCTTGTGGTTCCAGATTAAGTTTTGGATTATTTTCTCTAGTTCTGTGAAAAATATTTGTGGGATTTCAATAGGGATTCAATTAAATCTATATGTAGCATTTCGGGGAATATGGTCATTTATTTTTTTGAGACAGGGTCTTGCTTTGTAGTTCAGGCTGGCCCTGAGCTCACTACATAGCCCAGGCAAGCCTCAAACTCGGCAATCCTCCTATCTCTGCCTCCCAAGTGCTGGGATTACAGGTGTGGGCCAACATGCCTGGCACTATGGTATGTGGTATTGATTGCCAGTGGGCGTGAGTCACCACATCCAGCATTGTATGTGGTTTCTGGGGATCGAACTCAGGACCTTGCACTTGCGAGGCAGGTGCTGGAACCACTGAGCTAAATCTCTGGCCAGGAATATGGTCATTTTGACAATGTTGCTTCTTCCTACTGGGATTAAGGAATGTCTTTCCATTTGCTGATACTCTCTTCAACCTCCTTTTTCTGAGTAATGTGATTTTCAATGTAAAGATCTTTCTCCTCCTTTATGGTTCATGTTTTGGGCTGTATTGTGAAAGGAATTGTTTCCTCTCTTCGTCTCTCAATGAGTCTATTATTTATATATAGAAAGGCTATTGATTTTTGGGTATTGACCTTGTACCAGCTACTGTACTGAACCTGGTGATTACATCAAGCAGTCTTTTGGCTCAATTTTTGGGATCTTCTATATAGAGTATCACACTATCAGCAAATGTGGTGGTTTAACTTCCTCATTTCTTATCTTTATTCCTTTAATTTCCTTCATTTGTCTAATTACTATGGCAAATGTTTCTAGAATTATATCAAAACAGAGTGGTGATGGTGGGCATCCTTGTCTTGGTCCTGATTTTAACGTGAATCAGTACCTCAATAAGATGGAAAATGCAGAAGAAATGGATAGATTGTTAGACACATATGAACTTCCAAAGTTGAATAAAGATGATATGAAAATGCCCAAAAGCCGATATCAGTGTGTGAAATTAAAATGTAATTAAAAACTACAGACAAATGAGAATCCCTGTCTTCATCGCTTTTCTATTGAGTGCTGCAAGACTTTTAGAGAAGCTAATGCCACCACTTCTCTCACTCTTTAATGAAATTGAAAGGGATGCAAGACTCCCAAATTCACTCCTCAAGGTATCTATTACTTTGACTCCAAAAGCAGAAAAATACCCAACCGAAAGAGAGAACCAGAGGCCAATCTCCCTAATTTTATAGATCCAGAAATTCTCAATAAGATACTAGTAAACAGAATACAGAGGTCCTCATAACCCGGAGATTATACACCCTGACTAAACTGCATTCATCCCAGGGATGCAAGGATGGTTCAGCATCCTAATCAAGAAATGTAATACACTACCTTAACAGACTCAAGGACAAAAAACATATGGTCATGTCAATAGATGCAGGAAAAGCATTTGACAAAATCCAACACCCGTTCATGATTAAAACTCTGCAGAAAACTGGAACAGGAGGTCTTCAGCTCACCCTGGTGATAGATATTTGTGAAAAGCCAACAGTCAGCATCATACTAAATGGTCTGTTTTCCTAGTATGGACATTCATTGCGATGAATTTTCCTCCTAGCACAGCTTTCACTGTGTCCCATAAATTCCTGTATCATGCCTGTTGTACTGACATTATCATTGAATTGTACAAACTATCTAGTTTCCTCTTCAGTTTGTCCATGACCCCTTGATTATTTAGGAGTGTGTTATTCAATTTCCATGTGTTTGAAATTCTTGGAATTTCTTTCACTATTGATCTCTAATTTCAAGGCACTATGATCTGACAGTGTACAGGGTATAACTTCAATTGCCTTGCATTTGCTTAAGCATGTTCTATGAACTAGCATGTAGCTATTTTGTTTTTTGAGACAGGGTCTTGCTTTGTAGTTCAGGCTGGCCCTGAGCTCACTATGTAGTCCAGCAAGCCTCGAATTCAGCAATTCTCCTGCCTCTGCCTCCTGAGTGCTGGGATTACAGGCGTGAGTCACCACGCCCAGTGCATGTAGCTATTCCTGAGAATGACCCATGTGCAGTTGAGAAGAAAGTATATTCTGATTTTGGGGGGTGGAACACTCTGTAGACATCTATTGAGCCCATTTGTTAAAAAATTTCATTGAGATCCAGTATTTCCCTGTTTAGTTTTTATCTAGCTGACCTGTTTACTTGGGACAGTGGGAAATTGAAGACCCCCACTATTATTGTATTGTTGCTCATTTGTGTTTTTCTGTCCATTAATACTTCTTTTACATAGTTGGGTGCACTAGGGCTTGGTGCATATATATTTATGATAATATTCTCTTCCTCTTGGATTGTTCTTTGTATGAGAATATAGTGAACATCCTTGACTCTTAATTAGTTTTCGTTTGAAATTGACTTTGTTTGTAAATGAGATAAGCATGGAATGCAGGATCAGTGATTTGTGAAGCTGTGGGCTGCACTGGAAATGAACTAGTGAAGATATGACCATCACACATTATCGGGACATGACTTTTAAAACTCCTGGGAAGACACCGGAAATTGCAAGGATTTCTTACCCCAGAGCCAGTCATTACACAATATGCACTTCGTATCTACTAATTGAAACTTAAGGTCAAAAAGGAGAGAAATAGGATGACTACGTGTATCTTTCTCTTCCGAATTTCCATATTATGTGTCAATGGAACTTAGAGAACAGTTTTGAGTACAGAAATCCCACGTGGCTATGATCCTGCAGAGAATAAAATAGCATCGAGAGACAGGTGAAATGCTCCACTAAATGATGACTACCTCATTTGGTCCTCCACAGAAGAGCCTTGTCACTTTTCTTCTCACACTGAAGTAACAGGCCTTCTGAGAGATGAGCTAATGAGAGCTCCTCCTTAAAATTCTGCTGGCTCTTTCAGGTGTGCGAGACCATTCCACACATCCTGGAAGGTAAGTATTTCTGCAT